>JARJDX010092040.1:0-15442 GCA_030264735.1 Gymnusa sp. GC000175
AACAAAACTGGAACAAAATGTAGCTCGCTTGATGAAAACAAGAGTTTTGGGTTTGTTTCAGTTTTGTTTTTGTTTTTTAGGTTCTAAAAAACACAAACAAAACATAAACTTAACTGTCGGTTTAGTGGAAAACCGGCATTAGGAATTAGGATGCGATAAATGGAAATAGACGCTTTACTTTTCTTCTTGTGTTGTACTTTTTTTTATTACTTTTAGTTTAATTTTATCTGTTATTATTAGTTCGTTAACGGGGTTAATACCACCCTCTGCTATACCGTATTCTTTTCTTCCCTACGTATTTTTCATCTACTTTTGTTCGTTGTTTTTTTATGCGTTTTGAATATTTGTAAAGTAGTTCCTCCTTTCTACTACCGTTTCTCTTACAACTGTGTCAAACGCTATTACTATTCTCGGATATAAAGATGAACCATAGAAATTGGCCAACGGCATAAAATGTTCAACGCAATGGGAAACTACAACAATAAAGATCTAAACTAGGTATGTCTAATGTATATATCATAATGGCTAAAATCAATACAAAATATTCTTTAGCATATATTTACCCGGTCGGATATTCGGAAAGCAATACATGCAAAATAGCTAAAACAATTAAATTAACACTCACAAAAATCAGACAAAAGGCATAACGTAGTACTAAAAATGGAGAGATTGCAAATATTTTAGGAATAGCAGATATCAGATGACCAGTGGACAATGTGCAACCAACAATGGAACCATGTAATATCCTAAAACAAACAATTCACACAACATGTATATAGTAGCTATTACAGTAACGAAAGATACAAATAAATTCGTTACAAATATCATACAATACAATAAACGAATAATACTCATACAAATAGAATCGCAAGCAGGTAACCTAAACATCATCCAAATATATGTGACGAAATAGAAATATTTTCTTTAGAACTGAACTGACGTGCCAAGAATAACGAAAAGGAAAAATATCGTTCCCACTGTACTCGGTAAATTTATTGCGAAGGTTAGCAAGACTAGTGTTAATAACTGCCGACTATATTAAATGGTTTGGCATTCTCGTGGCTCTTCTTGCTTGTTCAATTTTATGTCGTCCCCTCGTTCGAGATAATGCTACCTAAATATTTGTAGTTATTGTAAGCTTTAATTTGACCTATTTCTATTGTTTGTTCCCTGTCGTCTCATGCTCTTATGCATTCTATCTTTTTGTTGCTTATTTTCAACCCCCATTCCTGATATTCCTTTTCTAATTTTCTATACATATACTCTACTTATTCTTCATCCACCTGCTCATCGGCGAACAGCATTTATTTTCTTTTTCGATTCCCTTTCTTCTAAAGCTCGCCCTCAAGCGCGCTAATACTAATATGCATCAACCCTGCTTGAAGCTTTTTGTTGTTTCAAAGTATTAACTCATTCCCTATTTTTATAGCATATATGATGTTAATTATATATTTAGAATTGTTTTAATGTATTTACTGTTTATCCCGCTTTTCGTCAATATTTCAAAGAATTTGTTTAAGGGTATCGCATTGTTGGTTGTCAGATTTCTATATTTACGCCTTTTTAATAATTGTTGCAATATGAATGTATTATTTAAGCATGATCTTCTCGCCCGGAACCCGCTTTGTTCGTCCATATCTTTAAATTGTTCTTCAATATTTTTTTTTATTCTGCCATACAATCCTTCTATTGCACTCGTTACGCTCAACCCTCTGAAATTTTCCGTGCTTTCTATTTTGGATTGAATTTATTTGTGCTAGGCACAAACGTTAGAACGTCGTCTCCATCTACTAGACATTAATTAAAGATTTTGGTCAATTTAACGATTAGTTCCTGTTTTACGAGTTCAATAGGAATGTTTCCCGGTCTAGTGCATTTTCCATTTTTCATTTCCTTGAGGGCAGTTTTATTTCGTTTACTGATACATTGTTATTCAGCAATATTTTCTTTGTATATATTTTCAGTTTCAAAAACTACTCTGTTCTCTGTTAACAATGTTTTATAATATTCTTCCCATTTTTTTTAAGCCTCTAAGGTTAATGTTAGCTTTATCTTATCCTTCTTCTCTCATGTTTCTTATTGTCTTTCACGCTTGTGCAATGTTTGTTCCATTTATGCATCTGTCTATTCGCTTCTTTCTTAAAGCTAGCCATTCACAGTCGTCCAAAATCGAGTGGCGTGGCCTGACATCACTCCAATGGAGTGACGGAGTGACCAAGAAAATAATAGTAAAAGGAGGGGTCATTCACGATCGTTTCATTTAGTCCATTACATTACTTTTTACTATTATTTTCTTGTTCACTCCATCACTCCATTAAAGTGTCTAAATATTTCGTGGTGACCTAGTTTTTCCGAACTGAACCACGTATCAAAAGCTTTCTTTTTATTTATGACCTTACCAGTTTTTCTGACCACCTATCCTAGCAACTTTGTGTATTCCACTCTTCATTCTCAAGTTACTCAAGTGGTGTCGTCGCTAATCTATATTTGTATAGAAATTGTATGTGTTTCCCTGAGGCTTTCTTATATGTATTTGCGTCTGTTTACATTTTCTGCTTCCTTACTACGCATTAGTCTTGCTAGCCGCCCTCTAGGCTAGCTACTGTTGAGCAGCCAGTTATCAGCAGCCACGTGGCTGCCTGTGCAGATGTGCAGTCTGTAGTGGCTGCCGCAGCCAGAACTTCTGGCTGCCTAGTGCGCGGGTTCTTATAAGCTATCACATGTCGGATTGGCTGCGGCAACCCGGCTGCCTAGTGGGCGGCTGGCCTACAGCTCAGACGGCAAAGCTGATCGATGGGAGGTCCCAATGACTTTTGGCTGAAATTCACCAACCGGAAATGATAGTTTATAACTTAGTTTTTTAGGTTATTTGCAAATGTTTCAAAAACTATGCGGAAATAACATAAAAGTACCAAAGTATTTAGAATTAAATTTTCAACAAATTTTGTCTTTATCATTTTTTCAAAATTTAAAATTTTAAAAATTCATCCTTGTTCATTTCTAAGGAATGTTTTATTGAATTTATGCCTATCAAGCATTAGAGACATACTTATAATTTCACAACAAAATAAAGTTTCAGAGACATACTACCAACCTAATTGGCTGATATTTAATAAAGTATTGTTAAGTTTGTATTAAAAGTATCAGATATGTTTTAAATTCGAAAATAAAAGTCGTTTGGTGACCACAACTTCCTTGATTTAGTATATTAAGATCTCGGCTAGTAATAAATATAGTCTGTTCTACTTTCTTCGCTATACCCTCACGTCTGTAGTTTTTAGTTCGGATTTTTTGTTTTGTTTAAATAATCTATTATAGCTCTTTGTCCTTTGGTCGGCTACACCTAAGTTTATTTATAAATCTCTTTATGGGGGAAGAATCCGTTTATTATTGTTAATGATAAACTCCGAAATAGTAAATTCTCTCCATTCCTATTGATCACTTTATCGCCATACTGTTCTACTACCAGGTTATTTCTTTCACTTCCGATTCTGGCGTTTAAGTCTCCTAGAATCCATATCTTCTTTCTATACTAAGTTCCCGAAAATAAGTCGTTTATCTTGGTTTAGACCTCCTATTTTGTTTGTTAATCGGCGTCTTCAAAAAGGGCGTATACTGCAATGATTACTATAAAGTGTCCATTCTTTTGTAACTCTAGTGTGATTATTTGTTCGTCCACTTCTACCCTAGTTTTTCCTTATTGCTGTCAATACTTCTCGTTTCTCTCAACTGCTTTTTGAAACTCCGTTGCATACATTGATATAGTTTCCAATGATTTCACTTCCTTTTCATTTTTTCTTTGTTTCTGTTAATACAGAGACATCTATGTCAATTCTTTTAAATTTATTAAACACTTTTTATTGTTTTGTCCGAATTCCCTGAGCATTCCAGGTAGTGAATCTCATTTTCCGCTTCGGTTGCAATTTTCATCGTACTTTTAATCCATCCTTCTGAGGAAGTGATTCAAAATTTAAGCATTTTGATTTCTTTTTATGAATAACAAGCCGCTAACCCTTTGATCCAACCTTCCGACTTGATGGGCCAGGATTTTCTCTCAGGGTTTACTGGTTTACTTCCTTATCTCTTTCATAACAGACATAATCTTTGTTTTATTTTTAAGGTATTTCCAGCTTCGAGAAATGCTTTTTCACGACTGTCCAATCTTCTTTTTGTGTTTCACTAAAATATGAATAACTTTAAATGAAGTTGCTGCAGCATTTGATTGTTGAGCTGGCCTAATGAACATCGCGTACTCTACCTTCAAGCCGTTTTTTAAATCTTGGGCTTTACGCCTTTTAACAGGCCCTTTGGTGAAAAACCGTTTTCCTACTTTTTATATGTGATTTATAATGCCATTTTAAGTACCCACGTTTAGGCAAGGCATCCCGACAAACAAATACATTTTTTTTTAACCATTGTAAAAAAAAATCTCGTCCCAATTGCCAGCTGTTTTCTCAGTTATTGTTCAAATTTTAAGAGATTGCTACAACAAATGAAATTTGGTTCTAAAGGGGACAATCCTAAAGCATAGTTTTGCATATATACCTTTATCCCTCTGGTATCCAGAGCCATGCTTACAAAAATGGTAAATAGGAAGGAGCGTCAAGTGATACATCATATTGAAGCTAATTGTAGTTGTATTCTCTACACAGATATGCATTTTTTTTTTAATTTTAATCGATTTATTTTCAAGAAACACCGCATAGACTTCTGTAAGCAACCAATGCAATTTAACAAATTATTGTTCAAAAATCTTACCCTCGACTTTCGTACAACTATTTTTAAATTTTCTTCTTACGTTCCGAAGCTTTAACTCACTAAGCTATTGAAGGGGTGTGTATAGTTTAGAAAAAACCTTGGATTTAAAGTGACCTAAAAAAATCAGTCAAATGACCTAGCTGAACGTAGTAGTGGTCTTTTTAAGCAACATATTCGTAAAATTGCATTAGTTGTGTTCTTTTTACCTCAGTTCTTTTGCAGAAGCCTGTGCAGTTTTCCTTTAAAACAAACCGATGAAAATTATAAAAAATGCACGTCTGTGTAGGTAGATAATACAAAAAGCTTCAATTTAATGTGCCAGTCTCATTAAGGATTTTTAGAGGCTTACTATGCCTAAGTATTGACCCTCTCAGAACTAAAATCGAATTGTTTTAGCAATTTCTTAAGATCTGACATTAATTGAGGTAGTTGTAACACCCTGTATATTATCACAACTCACAAGTTACCACTACTACTACACGCAATTTTAACTGTTGAATTTGAGTGTTGCGCCTATATTGCTTTTCAATAGGTTCTCCCCTTTTGTCAATTATATTTCCCTATTTTTTTAATGCCTTTTCCATTTGAATTATAATATCAATGTATCAGATATAAAAAACTAGCTTAGCATATTTTAGCAAAAACGAAGACACCACGAAGACACGGCACTTCCTTCTTCCCAGAATACATTTTTCAGGCAGATCAACGAAAAAATTTATTTTATTAATTAATAAAAATGGTGGTGGTGTCACTACACGACTGTCAATTACGAATTTGAAACATATCCGTTACTTTTATTAGAAACATAATTATATTTCATTAATTATCAGCCAATTAGGTTGGTAACAGGTAGCGAGTGGACGCGATCGATTGTTTAAGCACCCCTGCCCTAAATGTTTATATTTTTTATTGATATATGATGTTTCACATTTGCTTTGGCATTTTGTCAAATTTGGTTGACTACTTCTTTGTTTTTTTGTCGGAACTAAATCTTTTAATCTTGGGAGGTGTATATATTAATTTTTACCTACGGCTAACAGTTTAATTCCAGAAGTTTATGTTCGAATATCCAACATTAATATGTTTGGAAGATTTTAAATTTGATTTTCAGTATATTTTTATTTACCATTTTTTCACTGTCTATTATGTTTATTTATGGAACCTTTTAAAACAATTCGTTCTCTAAAATTTGGAGTGTTCTACACTAGACTTTCCAATAAGCAAAAAAAATTCACCCAATAAAAAAAATATTTCTATTACGGTTTACAATAACTATAATTTTGAAATATTTATTGTTTAGGAAATGAAACACACTAAAACGTGATACTAGCAATCTTCTACTTCTGGTTCAAAGATTTTACCCAAAAACTATAAAGTTCTAGATTTTATAAAAAGAATAATAGATATAAATGTTTATGTCGTATGCAGTATTCGTATATTCGTGGACACAAGAAAATGGTTATCCACACATACACACAAATATTATGTGATCAATTCTTGTTAGGAGATCTCATAACCTCGACATCTCATTAAATCTCCATTTGTTTTTGCATGACTACTACTTCTCTTTTCGGGAAAATGAACAAAAGTCAACTAAAACTAAAATCTAAGTTTAGGGGTACAAATAATAAATATAAATTTTTGTGGTAATACCTGTAATAGTTTCTAAAAAAACTTGCCCACAAAAAACTGGTATACAGAAACACACACACACAGAGATATTTTTTAAGTTTGTCCAATTCTTTTTCAGGCTAAGAGATGTGTTTGCACTTAAATCTCTAAAACATATATGATACTTTTAATAAAAGCATAACGATATTTCATTAATTATCATCCAATTAGGTTGGCAGTATGTATCAGCAACTTTATTTTGTTGTGAAATGTATGTTGGCACTAACTCCGATAGTGACATCCGTTACTTTTAAATGACATATAACCTATTTCATTAATTTCATTAATTGTGAGCTGATTTTAATGACAGTGTGTCTCTGCTACTTGATGGGCATTAATTCAATAAAACTGTCCTTAGCAACGAAGAAGGATGTTAAATTAAAAAAAAATGATAAGCAAACTTTTTATTGAAATTATTTTTATCAAGTTGCATCCATATACTGTCATTATAATAAGCTGACAAACAATAAAATATACTTATATCTGATTCAAAAATGAGAAAGTGACGGACGTTACTAACGGAGTTGTTACCAACATACATTTCTAAATAATAAAACATACTGCCAACCTAATAAGCTGATAATTAAGGAAATGTAGTTGTTTTTGTCAAAAGTAACGAATATGTCTGAAATTAGTAAATGAAACTCGAATGGTAACAACACCATCATTTTCTTACTATTTTAAATTTTTGTGCACAAAATGGTTGGCAAGCCTTTTAAATCAAGAAAAAAATTATTAAGAATATTTATACAGATAAAAAGGTGTAGTCTCTTTGGCAAATATATTTTATGATTTAATTTTTGTTGTATATTAATACCGGAGAAATTTTGTTTTTGCACAGGTATAATAACTGTCCCCTGGTTGTATTTTTATTATTAATATCATTTAATATTTTTGACTAAACCACTTAAATGAAAAATATTTTAAGGGTGAGTAATAAGTTATATGTCTGCCTAAGTAATTAATGAAATATATTTTTATCTAAGTAAATATAAATTGAGGTGCAGTCCACAAGCACCCCCGCAGGGTTTAAAACTTGTGAAAGTTCAAATTACCCTTCGTTTTTATGATTTGAACTAATTGACTTTGCATTTAGAAAATTATTTTCATAAGCAATTATGTTTAGCATTTAGGGTAATTACAGTTATTTAGTAAAATAATTGTATTTCAGCTATGGCAAATACAAATCAATGGTCATCAAGTTTAGGCGGGCATATTTAGACTAAAAGGTAATGACGTGCAATAAACAAAACGAGCCATTTAATTATGTTAACGATTTGGCCCTTATATTATTTATTATATTTAATGAGGGGAACACTTAAAGTTTATAATTAAAGGCTTCAAGTACGAGTGGTAATTATTAGCACACCAATTTCATAAGAGGGTGTTTGATCATTTTTATTTTTTTTTAAACTAAAAAATTGACTCGTATAACTTTTTGCCAATAGCAGCGCAATTTAATTGACCGCACCCTAATCTAGCATGCTGCGATCACAGATGGTGGCTACCTGATCGTAACGAAGAATCTCTAATTTGAAAGGATGAAAAAATAAAGATCTAGTAATAAGTGAACGTATTGTCCGAGCGTCACTTGTTACGTGCAACAGGTAGCAGTTGTGTGCGGTGCTATTCAACAATTTCTACTCTCAAGCTCTATCTTTTTCTTTCTTTGATCATCTTACTTTGCTATGATACTTTTTACCGCTGCCTTGATGCTACAGATATTTTCTATATGGTCTCTTTTCACTACCACGATGATGATTCTCACATTACATATTCATTACTGTAAGTTGATATCAAGCGTCGAAGAGGTGACTTTCTAACATTAATGAAGAAAACACTTTGCGTTTTCAAAAAAAGTCACTATTTTATTGTTCAAAACAAAATAAAAAAATAAAACAAATATCTCTTAGCAATTTTAAAATTTTATTTGTTTCGAACAAATTTTTAACCATTATTTAACATTACTAAAATTATTTTTTCCATCGCAATTATACAAAATACAACAAACTACTTAATTAAAATTTGTGTTTTTATTTAAATTTTAATTGATTCCTAATTGTACTCTTTCGTTTAGCTTTAGGTCAAGCGCCTCAATTACTAGACAATCTTTGTATGGGGTATTATAAGTAAGGGTGGTTCTTAAGCTATTTTATTCTAAGTTAAACACGCACGTGTGTATTTGAAGTAAATGCATATAAAATCCAACGATAGTTCTAGCCACCATCTTGCGAGCGGGATCCAGGGCCGTTGACCCAGCTTCATTACGACATGGGGGTTATTACACGCTCTTACATAACGTATCATCTTCCATCACTCTTCGCCAAGCGCAAATGCTTGTGGATGCAACGAGGATAAATAAAGTGACTTGAATTGTAAGGTACTCAGCGATGTATGACAACGCGGGTAGGTTTTCTATGGGAATCTCTTTGTATCTAGGATTTTTTTATGTATGACTTTTTAGCTGCTTATATAGATAAATGAAATAAACGATATTCTTTTGTTAATACTTTAGTTTTATTTCTTTTTCTATTTGTGAATGAAATAAAGTTTCTGCTGCATCAATTATTTGCGTTTAAAACTACAAGTCGACACCTAAATTGAATTGAGCAGCGTTATAAATAAATATTTGAAATATACGAAAGTGGGACAATTTTTTAAAAAATATACGACGCTGCGAAAAGTAATCTTACACAAATCTTTCTCTCCTATTGTAGTGTTAATAAAAGGAATTTGGCACAAGCAATATTAATATTTTATTTAATTGCTGCAAGTAACAAGCACATAAATTTGCTTTTTGTACTTTCAACTTTAATTTTAAATCGCGCAATTACTATATTGTTAAATGCTGGCAATTATCGAAGTTAAACAATAATTTTAAGTTATTATGTTTAATCAAAGTTTTGTTCTAGTAATGATGATTTAGTAATTGTATTTGACTTGAACGGTACACATTTCTGATATCGCGATTTTTATGTGCTGATGTAAGTCATAATGAACCTACTTTACAGTATTTATAACTTAAAGTAGCCAAATGTCTACCTATAATTAGAATGTAAAATATGTATGATTAATTTGTGATAACAATCAACGGGTTAAAAATGATACGTATATACAGGGTGTCACAACTCACAACTAAGAAACATTAATTCATAGCCTTTTTATAATTCACTATGTATTTAAATTGAAACCTGTTATCATGCTGCGTTAAATTTTAATGTTACCTATTTTATTTAGTTTTTTGCTTTTTATAGTTTTTTTTTGATTTTCAATATTTCAATTTTTACAGATTCTTCCATTACAGTTGTAAAAATGTGAAAACTTGTTCATACAGTGTGTCTAGTCAAGTTTTTTTTATTATTAATTTTAGGATTATTGTGATTCTGCATGCAAGTACTGCATCGCCTAAAACTTAAACTGCAATTATCAGATATCAAAATATATTAGTTATATACGGGGTTTATCCAAAAGTTTACAATTTTAAATGAAAAACCCCCCTTTTACTTTCATTTACGAAGCCTGGAAATTCATATTTTAGCTTTTAACAATAATTGGGAGGTCTCAGTGACTTTTCGCTGAAATCCAGCAATTGAAAGTAGTAGTTTATTGGTTACGATTTTCGTTTTTTTGCAAATATTACATCTTAAGTTACAGAAGCAGAGACACCCTGTCATTATAATCAGCTGACAATAAATGAAATAGGTTATATATCATTCAAAAGTAAAGGATATCATTATGGAAGTTATTGCCAACATAGATTTCAAAACAAAATGAAGTTGCAGAGACATACCTCCAACCTAATTGGCTGATAATTAATGATATATTATGTTTCTTAAAAGTATCGGATATGTTTTAAATTCGGAAACGAAAGTCGGGTGGTGAGCTGGTGACCACACCTCCATACTTTAATTGTAGATTTAGATTTTACAGGAAAAAATACGTAACTTTTACTTAGAAAACACATGATAGGTAGCGCTGTAAACGCAAGTATAATAAATCTTGCGCTATTTTTTCCTGCGATTACAGCGCCACAAATGATCATTATAAAAGATTGTTTTAAGAAAATGTCATTTATTTTTACAACACATTCCAAATCTGTAATAAAAAAGTGTGGGATACGATACCTGTTAGGAAATATAAGTTTGGCACTCGCTAGTTTTTAAATAAAAACTTCCACTTTTTATTGCAGATTAGAATTGTGCGTAAAATAATAAATGTATTTTAGCACAAACATTCTTTTGTAATCATCGTTGCTGGCTCTGTAAACACAAAAAAATATATATCAAGATTTGTTTTTCTGTGTTTACAGCGTCACCGCCATGGTTACCAAAAAGTTTTTTAAGTAAAAAACAATAAGTCCATATTGGAAATTACAAAGTTTGAGAAATCTTATATAACTGATATAAATATAATCTTTTTTTTCTTATAATTATGTATTAATAAAAACGTTATTCATATGTATCCAACTTAGCTAAAGACACTGTATAATTTACAAATTAAAATCAATAATATAAAAATGTATATGTTACGGTAAAATTAAAATAAAAATGTGTACATTTACTGGAAAATGTAAACATTTACCAATTTGACAGGTAAATGTAAGATAAAATCTGAGATCAGATATCTGGTATCGGTATTTTAACGGCAATCTCCTATTTCAGCAGGAAGGAATTTAAGGTTTGAAATTATTTGCATTTTAACTGCTTGATTTTCCAAATTTTATTTTGTTTTTTTGTGATATAAACCATTACCTGGTCATTAATAGAAAATCAAAAGTGGTGAAGTTTAAAAGTAGGAAAAAAGGTGGGATGTGAAAAGAATGAAGGGAAGCACAAGGAAATATACCAAAGAGGTCTTACAAAAGAACTGAATAAAGCACAGCAAAGTATTGACATAGAGGAGAATAAAATGCTCTCAAACATGGCGCTCTGCGAAGGCGTTTTGAACCAGAACAACGAGGAGAATATTGTGATAAAATTTTCAAAGTTAAAACTGAAACACCCTGTATAACAAAATATAATTCTAAACACTTTGTACTCTTGTGTTTTTTCAATAAATCTGATAATTTTTGAAATAGTTACAAAAAACGAAAAAACCTAACCAATAAAATACCACTTCCGGTTGTTGGATCTCAGCGAAAAATCACTGGGACTTTACAATTTTGTTAAAATCTTAAATATTAATTTCCAGGTTGATGAGTCTGGGCTGTAGAAAGAACACTGGCAAACATATATAGACAGACACACAAACAGGCACCACTTCGAAACTTACTTTTGAATGAATGGGGTCGAAAATAGTTATTTTACCAAAAAATCTCGATTTAGAAAATTTTGTACATGAAAGTAAAGTGTACGTACTTTTAAATAAATAAGTTTTATTGGTTTTATTGGTTAAGTTAAATGAAATTTTGACTGTTAACAAAACAAAACAAAGAGGTAATTTAAGTGCCAAAATAAAACCACTACATTGCCCATTGTAAATCACATATATTCAACTACTGACCTGATTTCCCCAAGGAGAAATATTGGAGAAAGAAATAAATTTGCGAAAACTTTCGCAAAACACGCACTTTCGTGTTCTTGATAAACTTTAAAGTAAACCCGTCGACAACTTTGCAAGATATTAATTACTTATTATAGGAAATCGCAAGGAAAGAAAACCTTCCACAAAAATCTGACCCTCCTTTATGCCAAGTAATGAAAACTGAACCGGGGAAAAGCACAAATATTTTCCGAACCCCTTGATGAAGTGTTTTAACACTTTCCTACAGAAACTGCAAATGCACCAACCAAATGCGCACCGTCGCACCAAACCCCAAACCCATAAAACCCCGGATTATAATCTGAGTACAGGCAATATTCTACTAGAACAAGAGTACGAAAATGTAAAAATGCCTTTAGTTATATTTAATACCAAGACACTCTTAGTGAAAAGTAGCTCAAATTATCCTTATTCAATACCAGGAAAAGAACCAACCGGAGTACCATCATATTGGCCAAATAAGCCACATTCCTATCATTTTAAAATTGTTTAAGAAACTCCTTATTTTTTCATTTACGAATTTAAATCATATTCAATACTTTTAATATTAATAGAAACATAAATATATTTTATTCATTTATTATCAGCCAATTAGGTGGGCAGTATGTCTCTGCAACTTCATTTCATTGTTATATTGGCAATAACTCCGATAGTGACATCCGTCACTTTTGAATGATATATTACCTACATTACCTACCTACATTAATTGTCAGCTGATTATAATAACAGTGTGTCTCAGCTAGGTCTTAGGCTTTAAATTTTTCAGATTTTTAAAATTCGCATGGTAATTTCATTTACACCAACATAAATTTCAACAAAATGAAGTTGCATTGATATACGTTTAATCCAATTTATTGAGGCAATACCTTTTTTTTTCGTTACATGTTATTTTATATTTTCTTTCTTCTTCATATCACCTCTGAGTTATCATGCCTTTTGTCTTTCTCCACCATGTCATCTGTATTTCTTTTTTTATCAATCTGCATTCCATCCCTTTTCACGGTTTTTCCCTTTTTTACGACTTATTGGCCTTTTATGCTTTTTCACCATATTTTACCACTTACCATCTTCAATATTCTGTATGCAAATTCCACTTAGGACTCTTATTATTCTACTTTTTTTTATTGCCTTCCTGTCTTTCTCAATTCCTGTATCTGCCCTGTATCTTTCCATTTCCTTCCTTTTTGTTCTTTAAATCTATCAATATTTATTTTAACCAAACTTGGCTCATGTTACGAATATATTCTTTCACATACCAAATTTTTAAGGTTATGTAATAGAATCAAGTTAGTATTTTATTTAATTTTTTTTTCTTCTCGGAAACTATTAGAGATAGGTTCAAACATGTTTAAATAAAAGTTATAAAAAAATCCAAGGAATCGAAATATGATAAAAAAAATTTACTATTCCATTAAAAAAAATATGGTTGAATGGCTTAACCTGAAGGAGGAGGATCAAAACTTAAAATTTTTTCTCAATAAATGTGCGCCACAATATATGAGTTAGTATGACGTTTTCAAAATTTCGATATCTTTCTGCATTCCCGAGATATTGCCCTGTCCCAGTCCTCGCTGAACACCTTGCGATTATTCTGTAATTATCTTATTCCAAATTTATGTTTTTTTCTTAAAATCTCTCTACCACTTTCCTCCCCTTTTCTACTGATTTCATATCATATTATATTCCTGTTATAATTCTCCCTTTTGCTCCGCCTTTCTTATTTTCTCTCTTTGTCCCCGATATTTCCAATTTATCCCTTTTTTTTCCTCCCTCTTCCAAAAAACTCCTCTAGCTATTATCCTTCTTCTGTTTTCTTTACTCAATTCTCTCTTTGAGGTCTTAAAAGTTATGGTAACTACAATGACATACTTGTATTCTTCGTAAAAAGATGCCTTATTAATGACAAAAATGTCTTGTCAGTTTTCGATTTAAATAATTGAGGTGTGGTCACAACACGATTTTCATTTACAAATTTTAGACATAACATTATATCTTTTGACAGAAATATAACTAAATTTCATTAGCTGATCAAAAATTTTAATATCTACAAAATTAAAATTTGTAGCTCTATTTTTTGGGTTTGGTCTTCTTATTACTTATTATTACTTATTACTTTCTCCAAAAATTACAAAACGTCTACAGACAATGCTGCTCAGAAAATATCTAATGATGTAACAATTGAACCGTAGACGTATATCCTTTAGCAAGAAAGTTTTGCGTTCGACAATTGACCTTTTACCATGGATATCAACTTTGATGATTAGTTTTAGTAGGTACCTCACCATACATAAGATGACCCTAGTCTCTTATAGAGCTAATGGCTTAAGTGATCGGGTTTCATTCCTTATTTAAGCTTTTAACATAAATTAAAAAATTTTACTAATTTTTGGCTGAAGGCTATATGTTTTGTCTTTTTTTAATTCACCACGGGCAAAAGGTATTTTGAAAAAATAATGGGGAACATATGTAGAGCAAATTTATTTTAGAACTAGAAAAAAAACTGTAAATTTGCAATAAATTCTTAATGATGGTGACAAACAGCTCTTTTTCTGTAAAGTTGTTAAAGAACTCCGATGTTAGTATTTCTCTGTTTTATAGTGTTTTTCTGTATAAGAATATTTCTAGTATTTTGATACTTTTTTCTACTTTAGGATTAGTCCATACTATAAAACTGGAAGTCAAATCCTATTCTTATAAATGCTTGTCTAGTCTTTCCTGGATACGATCTCATTTTTTCTCCACGGCAGTGCTGATTTTATCCCTCCTTTTAAGAAAACCATGACTTTTGTCCTTAAAATACATGGTCCATAATCGGTTTTAAGAATTTGTACATTACCGGAAAGATTAGTATATCCGCTCTGCCTAATTCTACCGATTAAATTAGATTAGAAAATAGCTAACAGTGGTTAATATGGTCGCCTTTGTAGTCTTTAAAGCATGTGCAAACGTCTATGTTCATATCTTTCCATTTTTGAGTTAGTAGGAGAAAGAGCACTGAGAAAACTTCTCGATTCAGATGGAATGACAACACAAATGAAGCAATTCAAATTACCAATATCACAGCAGCAGAATGGGTTAAACACATTAAAAAATGGGAAACCACACAAACTACCCAGATAGTCGAATCCTAAAACGGACAAAATACCACTTTACCATCACAAATATNGAAATAATCTTAATCAACTCCACAAAAAATATGCAATATTTACTATACAACAACTAGCAGAGAATTCAAATAAATTTGCCAATCCGATGTTTGCAAGACAAAATCATAATGGATGACGTACTTGTCCAAAACACAACACAAGTACAAACTAAATACGACGAAGCAGAAATCCTTGAGGTCGCAGATTACATAAGACAAGAACAGCCTTAGCCTAACCCTATTTAAAGTTTTACTGGACGAGGTAATATAAGAGGTGAGGTAAACAAGAATAGGATACATAATGTGAAGGAAACACAGAAACATTTG
>JARJDX010092085.1:0-13643 GCA_030264735.1 Gymnusa sp. GC000175
TTAAAAGTTTTTGATTTTTTATTATGTCAAAATTTGATATTTTGTCTACATCCAACAAAAATTTGAATAAAATCGACTCGCTAAAATTTTTATACAATTGCATTGAAATTAATTTTACACTTTTAAAGAAATTTGGTAAAATTGCGAAGCGCAACATAAAAAACTGTAACTTCATAACGAAGCATTTGAAAATTTTGAATTTTTTTTATGTCTAAATTTGATATTTTGTCCACATCCAACAAAATTTAAACAAAGTCGACTTGCTAATTTTCTTTATAAAATTTCATTAAATTTCATTTTATACTTTTAAAGAAATTTGATAAAATTTCAAAACGCAACTTAAACAGCTGTAACGACTTAACGAAGCATTAAAAGTTTTTGATTTTTTATTATGTCAAAATTTGATATTTTGTCTACATCCAACAAAAATTTGAATAAAATCGACTCGCCAAAATTTTTATACAATTGCATTGAAATTTATTTTACACATTTAAAGAAAATTGGTAAAATTGCAAAGCGCAACATAAAAAACTGTAACTTCATAACAAAGCATTTGAAAATTTGGATTTTTTTTGTCAAAATTTGATATTTTGTCTTCATCCAACAAAAATTTGAACAAAGTCGACTAATTTTTTTATAAAATTTCATTAAATTTCATTTTATACTTTTGCAGAAATTTGATAAAATTTCAAAAGGCAACTTAAACAGCTGTAACGACTTAACGAAGCATTAAAAGTTTTTGATTTTTTATTATGTCAAAATTTGATATTTTGTCTACACCCAACAAAAATTTGAATAAAATCGACTCGCTAAAATTTTTATACAATTGCATTGAAATTCATTTTACACTTTTAAAGAAAATTGGCAAAATTGCGAAGCGCAACATAAAAAACTGTAACTTTATAACAAAGCATTGGAAAATTTTAAATTTTTGTTAGGTCAAAATTTGATATTTTTTCTACATCCAACAAAAATTTAAACATAGTTGACTTGCTAATTTTTTTTATAAAATTTCATTAAATTTCATTTTATTATTTTCAAGAAATTTGATAAAATTTTGAAACGCAACTAAAACAGCTGTATTGACTTGACGAAGCATTAAAAGTTTTTGAATTTTTATTGTGTCAAAATTTAATATTTTGTCAACATCCTACAAAAATTTGAACAAAATTAACTTGCCAAAATTTTTATACAATTGCATTGAAATTCATTTTACAATTTTAAAGAAAATTGGTAAAATTGCGAAGCGCAACATAAAAAACTGTAACTTCGTAACGAAGCATTTGAAAATTTTGAATTTTTTTTATGTCAAAATTTGATATTTTGTCTACATCCAACAAAAATTTAAACAAAGTCGACTTGCTAATTTTTTTTATAAAATTTCATTAAATTTCATTTTAAACTTTTAAAGAAATTTGATAAAATTTCGAAACGCAACCTAAACAGCTGTAACGACTATACCAAGCATTAAAAAATTTTGAATTTTTATTATGTCAAAATTTAATATTTTTTGTACATCCAACAAAAATTTGATCAAAATCGACCCGCTAATATTTTGATACAATTTTATTGAAATTAATTTTACACAAAAAGGGGAAATTACAGTTTTTTTTTTAAATTTAATTCACTATAAAAAAAGTGCTATGAGTTATGTATCCACAACGGATATAATCATAGAACAACAACAAGATTTTCGAGTAGAAGTCAAAAAATTATTTGTTTATTTAATGGTAAAATAATCTTAAATTTAAAACTGCAAAAATTAATTATTAAAGTTACTTTATTATTAAGTACCATTTTTATGGTAAAATTGTATGAACATGTTAGAAATATATATTTTTTTTATAAACCATAATTTTAACAAGTAATTATAAAAGGGGTTAATCCATTACTTATCTGGCATGTTAAAAAAATAACGACGCTCTAAAAGTATTAAAAAAGATAATAAAATTATAAAATATGCTAAGGAATTAAAATTTTTTTATTGGGCCTAAATGTGTTGGTGCTTAAAAGAAAATAATGTTGCCACTTTGTTACTTAATAAATGAGGTTTGCCCATTACATTTTGTTTGGATTATTCGCATTTTTTATTTAATTTTTTAACGAAACTAATAGAGTTTTAAAGATTTGGGTTAAAAAAAAATCGCGGATTCGCGATAAGATACAAAAAGGATATTTTTTACTTGATCATTCTACACGATCGTCTACTTAACTCGTGTATATCCGGCATTAGAAATGAAATTTTAATAAATACATTAATACCCGGTAATATAAAGGCTAGTTAGTTAACCATATGAATAAATTGACATTTGACATTGTTATTAACAATATTATAACAATGTCACATGCCAATTTATTCATATCGTTAACTAACCGGGCTTTATAGAACCGACACTAAATATTTTTTTTAACTTTATGTGTCACTAACTTTTGAATTATTAAAAGCTGCCAAATTTAGTTGATAAATCATTATGATCCTATAATTTAATGTAAAAACTAATTTGTGAAAACACCGCGAATATTGGGAACAAACAAAAATTGATTTTGTAGATTATTTAATGATCTAGTACCCTTTAATTATTATTTTAACCTATAAACCGATGGTGTTGATATAAAGAAAAGTTAAAAAAATATAAATATTTAAGAACAATAATTCTTTCTTTGAAAAAGTTGGTAACCCTAAAATGAATGTTTATATAAAAAAGTTGGCAACCCTAATTTATGTATAAAGCAAAAATATACCTTGATCGCATCCAATTGATTTCAATTAAAAAATGTTTCGTTTTTGGAAATATTTTTTACTTTTTAAAACTCATTTTAACAGCCACTAAAAATGGATTTTTAAAAACAAGCTTAAAATTTCATGCAAATAACAAAAACATATTCGTGTTTGTATGACCTTAAAACTTTGAAATCTGATAAAATCACAATTTTTTGCACCATTACTATATTTTCCCTTTTGTCCTTCTTTAAAATGCACGTTTCAAATATGATTTATCTTCCATTTATTGCATAGTTTTTAGGTACTATTTATATAAAGTTCCAAATTTGGAAACGTTTCATTGTCGTTAGAACTAGGTACGTAAATTTTATATCAAATTGGCAAAAAATTTGCCCCTTACTAAAAATCACAGCAACTAACTAACGAGTCAAGTTTATAAGTTGAAATTTAAGACAGTAAGCATCGTTATTGGGTAAAATATTTATACTGAAAATATTTTAAACTTTTTCTAAAATTTAGAATGTTTTAAAATGTAAAACAAAAATGTATAAAATATTTATAAAACATTTGTTATGTAACTTTTTTAACATTTTTATTGACAAAAATTTAAAAAATATTTATATAAACATTTTGTGTATAACTTTTTAATTTCACATAAATTTTTTAAATTTTTAATTGGTAAAAAATATCGGGTCTAAATCTACAATATTCTATTGAAAATATTCATTATGAATTTTATTTTGCAACGTGATATTTCGTATATTTATTGCTTTTATTGAGAGTTAATTAAAAGCGCTGTCATGTCGTGGCTGTTAAAATTTTGAATAAATAAAAATTTTATCGAACTGCGGTCTGAAATTTCAAACAATCATTTTTATTTTTAAAATTTTATTTTAATTCATGCAAAGTTTGAATGTGAATTTTAATTGAAAGGAAATTAAATTAATTTGGCTGTCGACTCAGATATACCCAATATATTCAATGTAAAAAAGACAGATTCGATGAATTGGTAAAGTTGTGAAATCCTTTGTGTTCATTAAAACAAAAATTTGCAAAAAGTTTTTATAACTTTTTTAATAATGTGGTTTTTGATTTAATATGTAAGCTTTTACATGAAACTGTATGTCATTGTCCTTATTTCGGGATTATGTTAAAAGATTTTTTGTTATAAAATAAAAAGCCGCTATATTCTGTCGATTTGTTTACACCCTAAGTTTACTATTACTTTGTTAAAAAATCTTTTTTTCTAGCTCTTTTTGTTAGCATTTGAAATTTTAAAAAATACTAAAATATACCAAAAATATATTGAAATAACTTTACAATTTTGCTAAAATCTTGTCTAGGACAGTTTTAATCTTTATTATTACTGAATGTACCTAAAATATGTTCAAAAAATATTAACCTTGGCTTCAAATAATGCAACTTATACATTTTTTTAATAAAGCCTTATGCGGCCTGATTTTTTTTTTAAATTTTGCCGAGGCATTTTTGTTATCGTTACTTATCAATCCTTAAATTTATATTTTTATTTACCAGGTAAAAGAAAGTATTGTAATTAGGAAAATTTTGGAAATCGAGACTTTTCTGGAAATATATATTTTTGACTACCCTCTTTCAAAAACGTTGGTTATCAAAGTGATGCCTCGCTGCGCGTCTGTCTGTCTGTCTTTCTGTGTGTCTGTCTACATCCTCTTTAAAACCCTTGCGGGTAAACTGATTGGTCTAAAAATTCATATTTGAGTTTTTACAATAATGGGAAAAGTTTTGTGATTTTTTATTAAAATCTAGCAGCTTATAATTTAGGTAATTTGTAATTTGTTTTGAAAAAATCGATAGATAATTTAAAAATTAACAAATGTTGGATTCTAAAATATCAGTTTTTGTAATAATTTTCAATATTTTTTTTTAATTTGGACGCCTCCAAAACAGTTAAGTTATATTCGCTGTAGAGAGAACCCAAACAGACAGACACCACTTTAAAAACAACTTTTTCTGAATGAGAGAAGGCGAAAACGGATATTTTCGTAAAAATCTTGATTTCGAAAATTTTCACGACTACTATACTATAATTTACTTCGTTAATGAAAGTAAAAATTACGGTAAAAACTCTATTATTACAGTTTCTTATTTAACACTTAAAAATTTTTTGTAGTTTTTTTAAATTCAAAGTTAAACCAAAAATATCTTTAAAAAATCTACACGTTGGCTGAGAATAATTGCTAATAAGCTATACGGTCTTTAAATGAGCGTTACGTTAAGAAAAACTTTACTTAGAGCTTAACAAAAACCGATTTTTAATCAATATTTATCACTATTTAGAGCTATTTTAAAAAATTTTAAAAATATTAAATTGAACCGAAAGTAAATTTAAAAAACCAAGACATTGACTTAGGTTTTAAGTAATTGTAAATTGCACAGTCTTTAAAAGCTTTACTTGGACACTTTTTAATCCATCCATATATTTAAAAAATCAAGGCGTCAACATTGACTCTTACTGATTGCAACAAGCAAAAACTTTAAAGAAGCTTCACGTAGAATAAGTTTTGCTAAAAAGTTTTTTACTTTACTTTAGTGCTGTTTTTGATAAATTTTAAAACTTTAAATTTTAAAATTTTAAAATTATAAAATGAACCAAAACTATTTTAAAAAATGGAGGTGTGGACACCACACGACTTTGATTTACAAATTAAAAACGTATCCGTTACTTTTAATAGAAACATTACTATATTTCAGTAATTATCAGCCAATTAGGATGGCAGTATGTCTCTGCAATTTCATTTTGTTATAAAATGTATGTTGGCAAACACATCTGTCACCTTTATATGATATATAACCTATTTCATTAATTGTCAGCTAATTATAATGACAGTATGCTTCTGCTACCCAAAGAAAATAAATTCAATTAAAGGTTTCTTAGCAAGAAGCAAGGATAAGTTCGTAAAATGTTAAATTTTGAAAAAATGATAAGAACAAAAATTGTTGCAAATTTAATTTTAAACATTTTGTAGTCTTATCTTTTCCTTCTACTTAAATGTTGAGTAATCGCGAAAATATTTAAAATGAAGATTTTTGCGGAAATATCCGTTTTTGAGTCCTCGCATTCAGAAAAAGTGGTGTCTTTTTTTGTGTCAGTCTGTGTGTCTGTTTCCTCTCTAGAGAGCCCAGACGGCTTTACTGATCGCCCTGGAAACTCATTTCAATTTTTAATAAAAATTTGGAGATCTCACTGACTTTCGGCTAGCTTGGCTCTATTTACGTAAGTGGTGCGGGTGTAACTCAAGCAAACTATTTAGAAGATCAGTAATAAAATTAGAATAGCCTATCTCCGGTAGGAGAGGATTCTGAAGAAGAAAAAGAAAATTGGCAACTTTTTTTAAAATAATAAATTGAACCAAAAACATAAAAAAAATCAGGATGTTGAAGTTGACTCTGAGTAATTGCAACTTGCACAGTCTTTAAATGAGCCGTACATGAAGTAAAAATTTTGTATAAATTGTATTTTATGTTTTTTATTGTGGATTTTGAAAAATATTAACATAAGAACGTCGGGGTTAGTTTTGAATAATTGTAACTTAAATGAGCTTTACCTGTCATAATTCTAACTTTTTTTATAATATGTTTTTTTTTGCTTTTTTATGGCAGATTTTGAAATTTTGAAAAATAATAACCTAAACCAAAGCTATTTTGAAAAAATCAGAAAGTCGGGATTGGCTTTGAGTAATTGTAACTAAAATGAGCTTAACGTGTATTAAAATTCTAACTTTGATCATAATTTGCAATTTTTGCTTTTTATGTCAGATTTTGAAATTTTGAAAAATAATGACGTAAACCAAAAATATATCCAAAAAATCTAAACGTCTGAGTTGGCTTTAAGTAATTGTAATTTAAATGAGCGTGTGTATAGAAATTCTAATTTTGTTTAAAATTTGTATTATTGCTTTTAATGGCAGATTTTCAAATTTTGAAAATTAATAACTGAAACCTAAGGTATATTTTAAAGGTTGGATGAGTATTTGTAATTTTAATAAGCATTGCGTGAAGTAAGATTCTAACTTTGTTCACACATTGTATTTTTTGTTTTTCATGGCAGATTTCTAAATTTTGTAAAATTTTGAAAAAAATTAACAAAAACTGAAGGGATATTTAAAAAATCAGAACGTCTGGGTTGGCTCTGAGTAATTGTAACCTGAATGAGCTTTACCTGTATAAAAATTCTAACTTTGTTTATAATTTGTATTTTCTGCTTTTTTATGGCAGATTTTTAAATTTTCAAAAATAATAACACAAACCGAAGATATGTTCAACAAATCAGAACGTCTTGGTTAGCCCTGAGTAATTAATTAAATGAGCTTTACGTAAATAAAAATTTTAACTTTGTTCATAATTTGTATTTTTTGTTTTTATAGTAGATTATAAAATTTTAAAAAATATTAACATAAACTGAAAAATTAGAACGTCTGGGTTGGCTCTAAGTATTTGTAACCTAAATGAGCTTTACGTAAATAAAAATTCTAACTTTGTTTATAATTTGTGTTTTTTGCTTTTTATGGCAGTCTTTGAAATTTTGAAAAATATTTACATAAATCGAAGATTATTCAAAAAATCAGAACGTCTGGGTTGTTATTGTAACTTAAATGAGCTTTACGTAAATAAAAATTTTAACTTTATTCATAATTTGTATTTTTGCTATTTTATGGCTAATTTTGAAATTTTGAAACATATTAACATAAACCGAAGATATATATTTAAAAAATTAGAACTTTTGGGTTGCCCCTGAGTAATTGTAACTTAAATGAGCTTAACGTGTATAAAAATTTTACTTATCATAATTTGTTTTTTTTTTTTCGCTTTTTTATGGCTGATTTAAAAATTTTAAAAAATATTTACATAAACCGAAGGGATATTTCAAACATCGGAATGTCTGGGTTGCCTCTGAATAATTGTAACTTAAATGAGCTTTACGTAAATAAAAATTCTAACTTTGTTCATAAATTGTATTTTTAGCTTTTTATGGGAGATTTTAAAATTTTGAAAAATAATAACGTAAACCAAAAATATATTCAAAAACTAAGAACGTCGAGGTTGGCTTTAAGTAATTGTAACTGAAATGAGCTTTACGTAAATAAAAATTCTAACTTTATTCATAATTTATATTATTTACTTTTTTATGGCTGCTTTTGAAATTTTGAAAAATATTAATATAAACCGAAGGGATATTCAAAAAATCAAAACGTTCGGGTTGGCTCTGAGTAATTGTAACTTAAATGAGCTTTACGTAAATAAAAATTCTAACTTTATTCATAATTTGTAGTTTTTGCTTTTTTATGGCTAATTTTGAAAGTAATTGTAATTTAATTTAGCTTTACGTCAATAAAAATTTTAACTTTGTTCATAATTTATTTTTTGTGTTTTTTATGCAGATTTTTAAACATATTAACATAAACCGAAGATATATATTTAAAAAATCAGAACTTCTGGGGTGCCTCTGAGTAATTGTAACTTAAATAAGCTTAACGTGTATAAAAATTCTAACTTTTCATAATTTGTTTCTTTTTTCGCTTTTTTATGGCTAATTCTGAAATTTTAAAAAATATTTACATAAACCGAAGGGATATTCGAAAAATCAGAACGCCTGGGTTGCCTCTGAGTAATTGTTACTTAAATGAGCTTTACGTAAATAAAAATTTCAACTTTATTCATAATTTGTATTTTTTGCTTTTTTATGGCTGATTTTGAAATTTTGGAAAATATTAATAAAAACCGAAGGGATATTTAAAAAATCAGAAAGTCTGGGTTGGCTCTGAGTAATTGTATCTTAAATGAGCTTTACGTAAATAAAAATTCTAACTTTGTTCATAATTAGTATTTTTTGCTTTTTATGGGAGATTTCAAAATTTTGAAAAATAATAACGTAAACCGAAGATAGATTTAAAAACTCAGAACGTCAAGGTTGGCTTTGAGTAACTGTAACTTAAATTAGCTTTACGTGAATAAAAATTTTAACTTTGTTCATAATTTGTATATTTTCCTTTTTATGGCAAATTTTGAAAAATATTAACATAAACCAAAAAGATATTCAAAAAATCAGAACGTCGAAGTTGGCTTTCAATAATTGTAACTTAATTAGTCTTTAAATAGGCTTTACGTGTGTTAAAAAATTTGTTAGGAGCTACCACTAATTTGTGTCTAATTTTTATTTTTATCTTTTCATTGGTAGTTTTAGAAATTTTCTAAAATTTAGAACACACGTTGGAGCAATGAGTAACTTTAATTTGGGCAGATTTCATATGAGCTTTACGTGGAGTAAACATTTTCTTTAAAGCTTTAGAAAGACATTTTTTTATATTATTATTTTTTAGCAGTTTTTGAAATATTTTTGTTAATTTTAGCGAAAAATAGATTCAGAAATGCAAGTTATTGACAAAAAGTAATAGCAACTTTTATGTACTGTAAGTGAAGTAAAAACTTTATTAATTTTTTTTACTCTTAACTAGTTGTTTGATATTTTTGACAGTTTTAAAAGAGAATTTATTCCAAAAATTAAGCTGTGAAAATTGGCTCTGAATTATTACAAATTGTAATCCCTTTTTCTCGTCCTTGTTTTAAAAAGTTTCCTGCATTTTTCCAGTCACATCATTTTTTATTCCAAAGACAAATGGGTCCTAGAGCATGGAAAAGAACCCTCGATTTGATTTGTAAACCGTTTTTCTCTTACAACTGAACCACTGAGTGATTTTTGGAGAATTTTTTAAAAATAATTTTTACACTTCACATTTTTTTGGCACTTATATTTACACGCAATTTAAATACCTAAAAAAGCCTGATAGATCGAAATAAAGACAATAAATAGTGAAAAAAATAAAAACCAATATTTTGTTAACAAAAAAAAATCTCCCAATAAATTTCTTTTAAATAAAAAATTAAAAATTTATTTTTTTCTTTTATTTTCCATTAAAATACTTTCAAATCCTCATCATAATATAAGATGAAAACAGACAATAAAAACAGAACATATTTTTAATATTTTCCATTATCTACTTGACAATACTCTTGTATTTAAATCCGCTTAAATAAATTTTAACGACTCAATAATAATCCCCTGTTAAAACGAAGCTCAAATTAAATGTTTTAAGACTTAAAATCCTTAACGTAAAATCTGTCACATTTTAAAAGACGCTTAACACTTATGAAAAGGTGGCAAACTTCTAACAAAGTGGCAAAACTTTACATGGAAATTTTAAAATAAACTTTTACATTTAAAACAAATTGACTTTAAATATTTTAAAATTTAACAGCAAAGTCAAGATCTTTTTAAAAATTTTATTTAAAAAAAAATAAAAATAAACAAATTAATTATTTCACGAGTTATTATGTATGAAAATGAAGAAAAATTAATGAAAAATATTTAACAGCTAATTAAAAAAAATGGAAAGGCAGAAAGACCTGAAGTTTTACTATTACTAAAAAAAAAATGTAAAAAATTATTAGATAATAAAAAAAGACATGAATAAAAAAAATAAACTAATTCGTTTTAATAGGTAATTATTCTTGAGTTAATTTAAATTTAAAATTTGCCAATAAATAAAAAAGGCATTAAACAAATTAAAAATTTTCTTGAACTAGTTTAAATAAGAAAAACACGAAGAGAACGCATTACAAATCACATCATTAAACATGTATGGGCGCACTGAGGCAAAGGAAATGAATTTCTTTTAATAAAAATTCCTCTTAATAAAAATATATATAACCCAGTAAATTTTAATTAAGCAAACATTAATAAATACGCGCTCATTAAAAATTGCAGCGTTTACTTATAACATTAATTATATTCCAATGATAACAATCAGGACTAAGTTTAAATATGTTTTAATAATTTTTTCATCAACCATAATGAACATTTACGTTTGCACTGGCATTAACACGATAAAACAAATTTTCTTTTTATTTTCATCGCTGCAACCCGCGTCTTTATTACGTGAAGAAAAGACTCATTCATTTGGTAAATTAAAAGTTGAATATATATGTAATCCATTGCGCTCAATTTAATTTCCATGCAGGGTGTGGCTATATAAAGTAATTAAATCAAAGTAATTCTCATCAAAAACAATTTCAATTACAAAAAAAATTAATTCGCTGAGTAATTATATGCGAGTAATTAGTTTTTTGCTGTATTTATTTTTAAAATTAAATGTAAATATGGTTTGATGATAATAATAAGGCCTTTGATATAAATTACGTGAATTAATAAAGAAAAAAATAAATAAAGCACGAATTAATTATAATTTTATGCGGAAAATTTTTATTTTTATTTTATTCGCGCAATACGTGAGGTGTTATTAATTACTTATTGATATAAAATTTTTGAGGTAAAAATTAATTATTGATGCATTCATTTATTTAAATTAAATTTGTTCAATTTATTAAAATTGCATCTATAATAAATATCAATTTATTAATTGGCAATTCATTGCAAAATTGCAACCTAAATATATATTTGTAAGTTTTAATTAATTGTACAATTAATTATTAACCAAATTTATTTATTTAGTTTAATATAATTCAGGTTTTGAATTTTGTGGATTTACAATTAATAATTCCAAAGTGAAATCGTTAATGCACTCATTGTGATTTGATTAATAAATGGAGTCTGAGAAAGCGCGCACTAATTGGCACCAGGAGTGTTTCGCGTTAAGGATGCGTCAGGACTATATTGCGGCCGGACGTGCGATATATTCCAGGATAACCGATTGGCACAGTGGCCCCGTAATGTGAGGCTGTTAGGTAGCTACTGCTGGCATAAAGGGCGATAGCGTTCTGACGCCCTACTATGCGCCGGTCCGCGCCTCCACCAGCTAACACTACCGGTAACACGGACTTGAATTCAGGATTTTACTCGCTAACTATAAAAACTAAAAAAGGAAAATAACCTCGGGATATAAGATTCTAATGGTAAGTAGCCAGGAAATGGACAAGGAGAAACCGTAATCTATGTTTTTGCACATCTGCAGGCTACAGTCTCTTGTTTTCTAAATTACAGCAATATAGAAAAAAAAAAAAACAATCATGCGAATAATTATCGTTAGTTTTATCAATCTTTTTTCATCATTAACAAGATTTATTAATACCGGGTTGTCCAGGATAAGGAATAAATGCATTGATATCAGCTGGAATTAATAAAAATTCTTAAATTTTTGTTTTTAATTGTATAAAAAAATTATTTTTGATTACAATTCGAAGTTTTTGGCTTTAGCGAAAAAACATTACTCGTTTCAAGTGGTGGTTTTTTTTATTTGGAAGACCAGAGTCGCAATCTAATTTTGAGCAACTTGCATCCTATTTTTTTTAAAAATGTGTAAAATGTAAACTGTTGCATTATTAATTAATTACTAATAAGAAAAATGTTAATGCCACATTTAAATATCCAAATTTTAATAAAAATTGTTTATTTGACCAGAGGCATCGTAAGAGAGTCACGCTGTAGAGGTAGAAGAGAAAACAGCAACGCAGGCCCTCAGTCCCCAGCAACTGGAAAGTCCAATACAACGACAATAACTAGGGAAAATGGTAGAGGGTGCTAAGAATAACTAAGTTGGATAAGTTAAAAAATTAAAATAGCTTCGTACAATCATTTGAATTAGAAGAAAAGAATAGAGAAACTCAAAGTTGAGTTAAGCAAAATCAAATGGGACGTTATGGGCATCAGCGAGACTAGAAGAAGAAAAGCATGCCATAAACTTTACTATAAGAGTCACAAAAACTCCAGCCTAGGAGGTGTAGGAATGCTGATACACGCAAAATAACTAATAGAGTAAAATGATAAAGCCATATCCAAGGGTTATTTATGTAATACTACCAATAACATATTAGAAATTACGCTCCCACGTGCAGCACAGACGAGGAAGATATCACAAAATTTTATGAACACATCCCCAAGGGACTAAAGAAGGATAAAACGTCGAAAGTAATGGTAAACAGGACTTTAACTGTAAAATTGGATCAAAAATGACCCCAGAAGAAAATTTTGTGGAATTAGAAGTAAAGAACCCAAGGGAAACAAAAATAGCAAATTTTTTAGAAGAAGAACGTCTGTTCAGTGCCAATACCTTCGTCCCAAAGAAACAAACCGCAAATAAACCTGGCAAGCCCAGGATGGAAAAACCTACAATTATATAGATTACATTCTAACCACAAACATACACACAGTACAAAACATTGAAGTACTTAACACATTCAATACTGGAAGCGGTCACCGCATGGTTAAGACTTGTATTTGCATTAACCAAAATGCTTAAAAAAAACACAAAATTTAGAAGCAAATACCCAAGCGCGTCAACAGATACGAACTTTTACTTACCCCACTTCAGTACCAAACCGATTTGAAAGAAAATCCCACAAAATCACAGCAAAACGAAGATACCAAAGACGAAATCAATAAGAATATTACAAACGCACTAAAAAAAGCATTGAAAATCTACGAAAATCATATTATTAAAGGGACAAACAAATTGAGCGTGTAAACCATGAACTTGTTAGAAAAAGGAGGTAGCTGATAACATAACAAAAAATAACTGCAGCAATAAACAAGAGAGTCAGAGGAATGGTAAAGAATATTAAACAACACAAAATAAAAATCGCAACAAAAGTATTAAAGCAACAAAATGACCAAAGGTGTACAGAAAAGAAACAAATACAATAAAGAAAGAGATCATTAAAGTAAAAAATTTAAGAGCGACAAACAGTGCACGGGTTGCAGGAGATCGTACAAACAGTACAAGCCTTTTACGCAGATTTATACAAGACAAAGGTGCCGAGGAACACAAAACCAAAAAGATAAAGTACAAATCGTAAACTCCCAAGATATGCCCAAACTAACAAGGAATGAGATGAGATCAGCCCTTCGAAAAACCGAAGACGGCCTAAT
>JARJDX010092093.1:0-11154 GCA_030264735.1 Gymnusa sp. GC000175
TTTTGATTATAGACGAGAACTAAGAAATTATGGTGGAGAAGAAAATGTTGTAACAGAGGCAGGCAAGAGATCAACCGCTGTGGAGACTTTATAGCCCTGATTAAGCAAGATCAAAACGACAAAAAATATCTAAACCCTTAATTAAATTTGTTGATTTAATATTCGTTCGAGGGCCCCCGGCTCAGAGGTTGAGAGGTCTTAGAAAAACAACTGGCAAAGGTTCAGTCCCTCGCTAAGCCCCTTTCCTGACCTGCTGTTTAGCAACCCCATGGTGAAAATGAAGTAGGCTTGTAGAAATCCTACTAGGGGCCAGGCTTCTCCATTCCATTCCTGTAGAGGTGGTGAAGCTTTAGCAAACTTGGAAGCAGTAATAATCGGTTTTCCCTCATATAGCACTGACCTCGGCGACTACCCAGGGATCTAGGAACATCTGAAAACATTCATTCTCCTCCTTTGGAACAAGGAGTTGCAGAACTATCTTTTAAAGCCAAATCCTATACAATGTATGCTGCACCAGGACAAACCCTGCTTGGAAGTATGCTCCTCATTTGTTGTGGAGCATCTGAGTAGGGGGAGAGCTCCGGGTATGTCAACCACCGGGTGTTTGTAGAAAGCTCCTATTCGGAAAACTAGGATGATATGAAACCTGATAAATGGCTGCTAATCTTTCAAGCCCACAGATGATCAACGCCTCTAAGCAGATTATGCTAGAGGTCATCCGATTTGCAGGGTACATGCCTACACGTAGAGACCAACAGGATTGAGTATCTTCGTAGATCTGCTTTGTGGTCTAAGCAGTATACGCCTCATGATAGTTCAGTCGTCCCACAAATTTGTAATATCGTGCCAAGAACCCCACAGATATCTCCGTAACAAATGTTGACCTCCGATTCAAAGCTCTGAAGCTTAATATCTAACCGAGTGATAATAAATTCAATGAAATAATATTGGTTCAAATGTTAATTTTATTTAGCCCCTAATTTCTCATTTAGAGGATTGGAACCTTTGGGCAATTTTTATTATATTTCCTTATCTTATTGGGTTATTTTACTCAATTAAATCAAATATTTGATTAAATAATTGACTTTCAAAAAGTTTCTTCTGTAACTGTAATGAATAAGGGCTTGATATTAAGTGATGAAACTTTTCCTTCGTTTCTTCTGCAGAAATTGCTATTTAACAACCTACCATCATGTCTCCAAAAAGACTAATTTTGTTGCTAATGAAACACAGGATGCACCATGGACTAAAAAATTATATTTCTTTCTCTTCCTGTTATCAAACGATTCAAATATGTTCTAGTTGTTGATGTTCAACTACCTAGAAAATAATGATTCTGTTCTTTTTTGGTTTTTAAAAATACATTTGATTTAATATTTTGAATTTTTATACTCTCTTTAATTCTTTTATCTTCTTTGATTTCGGTACTCTCATATTCAAAGTTTCTTGGTATTCTTAAAAATGGGATATTTTAAAGCAATCTCAAGCTGTAAGGCAAATTGTTTTTATTGTTCCAAGTTTAGTCTCAAGTTTTCATTTCACTGCTATTCAACTCTTTAGTTTTCCCATAATTATTAGTCAAGCTCATCTCATTAAATGAGATTTCTTCTTCTATTGAATAATACCTTCATTGTCAATACCTATACTTAGATTTAAGATTGAATATAGGCAATAATTTTATTCGTCTAATATGTTTTCGTTTTAAATTATCACCAGATCATTTTTACTGCTATATCCTGGTTCTAAAAAATTTACATTTGATCAAGATCAAATTCTGATAGATATTTAGATAAATAAGGCTAAGATTCCAAAAAAACTTTTATGAATTCATTTAAGTAACGACAAAACGCCAAAATAAATGTGAAAACGTTATAGGCAATAATATTCACAATTTCAAGATTTAATGATAATATTCTCATTTTTATGATCAATTGCAGAATTTTTCAATAGATTTTGGCCGCATGTCGAAAAGTCGAACTCCTCTCTTAATATCTCCACAATTGTAAAAGTATTTATTATTTCAATTACAAAAATAAAATGGGAAAGAACTAAAAAAATCATATCTTGCATCCTGAATATCCAAAAAACATTTCTAAAGAAATAACAGCACAGAAATGAGAGCATAGCCATAACTGGAAAGAGTTGGGTCTTAAGATGCACAGCTTCGATCCTTTTTTTAAGATTACCTTTCCACATTAATGATTTAGAAGCGGAAACTGATTCAAAATACGGAGCTGCAAAGAAAATGGAATAGAAGGTCTTTATTCGATTATTTTCAATGTATTCATCCAAAAAATTCAAATTAAAATTTCTAAGAATGGCATATATAATATACGCAAACGGTAAAAAACAAATGTAAAAGGATTTGGCGATAGCTGCACATTTTGCTGTGAAAAATAAATTGATTCTGGTTGTAAATCCGGCTTTAATAAGCCAAGGAAATCTTTTCTCACAAAAATGCAACCCAAAAATTGATCTTGCCCAATAAACTGTTGTGTTCAATTCAGTAATTATGAGAAATGAGTAAAGGGCTATGGACATGTAACGAGTGCTGTAGAAGTTAAGAAACCTTATTATGATAGTTTTGATGAAAATATTCAAGCAAAAAATTGAAATATTAAACCAAAAACTGAAGCCTAAAGGGGTAGATGTTTTGAAAATCTTTGAAATTTTCGTTGAATTTAAATCACTACACAAAGGAAGAGATTGAAAAAAATTGACAGATAATATGATAATAAGGCAGGTATATAGTGAGATTTGAAGACTATAGTTCAAGTTATTGTCCAAAATATCCATCGCACCATAGTATATTGTAGCTGAATAGGCCAAACTTCTTGAAAGTTCTGGAATTAAGATATATAATCCAATGCAGAGTAAAATTACATTAAATGTAAGTATCAAAAGAACACCGTATTCTGAAATTATGATATTTTTTCTGTAATTGAAATCTAAACCCAAATTATTCAAGCAATGCTTAAAATTATCAATAAATTTGAACTGGGAAAGATAATCATCGTAAAACACCTGGCAGTGCGAATTTTTATCAATAGCCCACAGAAATAAGATTAAAGCGAATCCCCACGAATCTATAAGCAATCTCAAAGCTAATTTTTTTAACTTCATGGGGGCTAAATAATTTTTATTTTATTGAATAAAGAACTTAAAAAAACTAAAAAATTGAGCCATAAATATTGATTGCAAAATTATTTATTTATATTTTACAGAACAGCAACAAAATGCGATCGTGGGCTAGATTACGACTATACAAGGCGGAATGATCAATTTCTTAAGTCTTTGCATCTTTCATTATGTAAAAATATGGTTTCATAAACGCCCTAAGACTTAGTACGCATTCTGTTCAAGAAATAATAGAAAATGATTATGCAGTGTTCAGATTTGACACGATAATTAAGACGGATATAAAAATTCAGAATAATAGAAGAGATATATTTATTCATGATAAGAAGGGATCATTTTTTAGAAGTTGAAAATGAAAATCAAGCTCTATTACAAGTAGTCGAGAATGAAAAGATGAGAAAGCACGATTTATTGGGCGATTGGCTTGGACTGTTATACAAGCGCAAAAATGAGTATTACCCTTCATAATGGCATGGGATGGTGGCAGTTTTCCACAAAAGACATATTGTAGAATTAGAAATACTGCCTAATCTTAAAGAATATATTCGATTAAGAATACTGAAGAAAACTCTTGAAAGCATATCATTCAATCGAAGCAGAATCTCGTTGAAGAGGATGGTCTTGAAGGAGAGGTATCGGAAGCAGTGAAGATATTGACTATAGAATAGTAAAGAGTATCTGATTTCACAGTAACTCAAGAAGAAACGGGTTGAAAATTCTAAAGCAACCTCTAAATAATCTATTTCTCTTTACAAACCAATTAAATTTGCAAAGTCATATTTGAATAATCAAAGTAATGTTATTGCGATTTTAAAAGTAATCGGGCGGCAAGAATACGGCTTGAAAAATCTTGGTTTACAAGGTGGAAGGTCTAAATCGCAGGCTATTGTAGAATTTTCACAAATTTGAATGGACTCTTTAAATCGCCGCGGCGCTGGGGAATTAAGATATTTGGAGCATTTTTATATATATTAAAAGAGGAAATATATTTTGGCTATTTAACAAGAAAGTATTATTAACCGATTAATTGGCCAATACCCAGCAGATCTCAATGAAACGAAATTTACATGAGAATTAGTGTGTTTTTATATACTAAGCTTTAACAGAGCTTTGCAACTATGTGAGAATCAGCATCTGGAGATGAAATGATATAGACGGTATAAGTTGGGATCTGCATTAATAAGAGAAATTGAGAGATTTTCATATATCCCGATTTAGAGCTCAGTTCTATTGGTCTATTATTGAAGCCAAGCAAATTTTAGGTTGGTTACACTGAGTAGCTGTCCAAATCAACCGTTTAATTCAATTATGAAAAAATACTCTAATTTGAGGGAAGGTAAAATCAAAGCTATGCAATAAAATGGTCATACCTCATCCCAAAAAAGAAGTTTTTTAATGACTTTCTTTGGCAAAATTGGTTCATGTATCGGTAAATGTTTCCAAATCTTTCTTAATAATAGGTTTGATAAGCTGTTTATATAGTTAAAAAAGAAGTATATTTATATTTGTAAATTATCAAGAGACATATAAGAGAATTAGGAATACCAACAAGTGTTGAAGCGTGCACCCGAACACGGATACTGAAGAAAACTCTTGAAAGCGTATCATTCGACCGAAGACGAAATCTCGTTGAGGTTGTGTATGGTAGAACAAGGAGTACCTGAATCTAAAATGACTCAAGAAACAAGAAAATGAAAAAAAATATATATTGACCCATAAATAAACTAATTTAATTCAAAAATATTGTATATTATTATAAATTTTGAAGATTAAATAAATACTACATTAAATCAAAGAAATCGTGATTTAATTCTAAATCTGTGTTTAATATTGATCATACAATTAAACCAATTCCGTGCATTTCTATAGGGTTAGAAGCTATATAAATTTTGATATATGGAAATAGGGCTTTTTCTTTGCTTCATTGATGCTCGGCCTTTCATGGTGATAATGCGAAAGGTTAATATGAATCTTTATGGGAGTCATGCTTCTGTTATTTCACATGGATTGAGGGGAGGGGTGTATGTTTAAACGCTCCAGAGAGTTTTGAAGTTCAAAACAATATTAAAAAATGATTGTTAAGCCAGGATTAAATCCCTTTAATTGGTATACTCCTAAATTATTTCAAATATCTGAATAAGAATACCAACGTGACACTAACAATAGATACGGACTATGGTTCCTTGTTCAGATGAAAGTAAACATGCAAACACCTTAACATTTCAAGTGCATTTAGGTTTTAGACCCCGATTCACGTATTTCAAAGTTATAACTCGTAAGTGGGTATGGTACCAAGCCCCTATATCAAATTATGCAGGTATATATTGAGAACCAGCTTTTAGTTAAAGGTTAAATATGTGTTGCAGCGGTGGAACAATTCCATTTAGTTGTCGCACCGGCTCAATTTTAAATGTAGGCTTCTTGAGCTAAATAAGGAAGCCTAATATCAGGTCCGAAATCAATAAATATTTAAAGAAAAGATTCCAAATTACAACCTTATATTTCAGATAGATTTCGAAACGTAATTTTGATATTTTTCTTGGAATTTCATCTTTATCAAATAATTTTTTTTCAAAGAAATATACAGCTATAAGCAACCTTTGAAGTATAATTAATATTATATACACCTACCTATCTATTTTATCATATCTGCAGATCATTCTATTCTGCAATTTCGGTTTCGTTCCTAACTCTTTCCTTAACAAATTATTTTTCATCATATTCAAGGTCCTTCCAATGAATAGAAACTGTGCATGTTTAAATAAATGCGATCCGAATGTTATTTGATATATAACAGGAATTTGAATCAATAGATTTATTCTCCAATTTTCTATATTCGCCTTCATACCAGATACAATCTTGAACAATTTCATCATAGGCATTATAAATGCTGATTTTGGATTGTTAGTATATATTAATACTCATATTGAACTCCTAAGTGTTATATGAGGCATATCCCTTGGGCTTATACTCGAAAGCTGCCAGGAAATCACATAAATTTATATATCTTAAGCTATATTCACTCATATTTTAGCCGTTGCTAGCATTAGTAAAGCTCTCAGATGGTTCAAATATCAAGAGTAAGCATGATAAATCAGGAAGTGCTGATTTAGCACTCTTTTGGGTCTACAAGCTGCAGTGTAACTTGGTTTAAATAATCAGACTTTATTTGAATACCGCCACAGAATGACCTCAAAAAATTCTATAACGAATTTTTCGATTCATGAGAGAATCGAACCAATCACAAGGTGATTTCATAACAAAAGATGCCACTCCACTTTATTATCTAAAACCTTTAGATTGAAGTCAATTCATTCAAAAAATTTTCCTTTAACAGAATATTTCCCGTGAAGTTCAATATAAAAGAATATCTTTCTAAATCTAAACAAAAGTTTGTGTTTTTATCGAGCATTTTTATTTAACAATTTTAAATAAATTTTTTTTCGATCCCGATGACTGAAATACAGTTCAAAAAGTCAGAAGCACAACATATTTTAAAAAACGACAATTTAATCGATTCTATCATTGAAAAAGCCAAGATAAAGCACACAGACACCGTATTAGATATCGGAGCAGGCACTGGAAGCATAACCATGAAACTACTTTCGAAAGCCAAAAAAGTAATTGCATATGAAAGTGATAAAAGATTGGTTCGTGAACTTTTGAGAAAAGCAAATACTCGATCAGAAATCAAAAATAAATTGGAGTTAATTGAAGGAGATGTATTGATGCAAGAATTCCCCCATTTTGATCTATGTGTTTCAAATATACCTTTTAATATAAGCCTCCCCATTATTATTAAATTATTGCAATCTAACTTCAGAACGGCATATATTCTTGTTCAGAAGGAATTTGCAGAAAGACTGGTTGCAAGACCCGGAACATCTGAGTATAGCCGATTGTCAGTTATAACCCAGCTTATTGCAAATATAGAACATATTGTTAGAGTATCAAAAACTAGCTTTATTCCTCCACCTAAAGTTGACACATGCTTTATAAAAATAGAACCCAAAATTCCCAGACCTCCGATAGATGTGAAAGAATTCGATAATTTGTTAAAAATTTGTTTTGGCCGTAAAAATAAGACATTATCAGCAAATCTTAAATCTAGCACATTAGAATCAAGGGTTAAAAAGATGCCGGAATATAAAGATGTAGATTTCTCATCAATAATCGAAGTTGTTTTAAAAAATTCTAATCTAGTAGATTCCAGACCATCTAAAATGACTATAGACGAATTTTTGCTTCTTTTATTAGAATTCAAAAAAATTAACATTCATTTTAATTAAATGTTTTAAACTTTATACACTCTAGTTTTATGATTTTACTGCCAATTTTTAGTTCTATCATATTTCAATCTTTTAAATTAATCAAATCTGAAAGTTTAAGCCAAAATAATTATTAATATCGGTTTGAGAGGGTGATATTAAATTCGAACCTAAATAAGTCAAAGGAATCCAATGCTTTACCAAATATATTGAAAAAGTTAGCGTCAATGCATGTTTTCCTTCGGAAGAGTTTTAAAATAAAAATCGCTAAAGCTAGTTAGAGATTTGCAAGTAGCAGGCGCCTCTGCTTACTGAATTTCAAAAATATACCAGAAAAAGCCAATTAAATTTTCATATTTAATACAAATTTGATCTTATTCAAAATTTATGGTATGCGGCAATCAAAAATTAAAAAACGAATTTTCTTTCATAGAAATACTTTCTAATGACCAAGGGTTATGATATAGCAAACTTCCACAAAATGCATAAAAGTGAATATGCATATTCACTTGATGCTTAAACCTATATTTAATTTCGAGTGCTGAGGAGCCCATTTTTGGAAGAGTGCCAAGTTCGAATCCTAAAGTATGCCAAACTTCAACAGATTTTAATAAAATCCTGATTTCATTGTGGTAAAGAGTAATCTATATATATTGAAGAGTCAACATATTTTCTAAATTAAAAAAATTGCTATTCATCAAGTTAGTCTCTTTAAAAGAATGTAGTAAGAAGTAATAGGCAGACCTCTACCAAATAAGCTATGCAAGAAAACTTCTGTATTTTATACTACGAAACTTTCAGGCAATCCAGTGTGCTTTGTTAAGATGAACGCCAAGAGAGAGAGCTGGCTCCAGGAATATGATGGGAGTACTAAATGTATGTTTAAAATAACAGCAATAATCTGAATAAATCTTGTTATCGAGTCAATTGAGCTAGATATACCAAATTTATCCATTTGGTTGATAGATCGACTGAGTTAATGCTAATAGAAAGGTTCAAAATCTTATAATGAAAAATTGTATGATTTGGAAAGAAGTGGCGATATATGCATATAAAAAATATGATATGGTTGTAGTATATTACACCAATATTCTTAGAATACTGCTTTTGATCTAATGGGGTTATAGGATCTTAGATGATTCCCCTTAAAGCTATTTCTTGCTAGTCTATCACAAATAAAATGAATTGTTTGACTGAAAATCATATGAATGGTGGAAATATTTTCCTAATACTTAATATACTCTTGAAATATATCATTTGATTGAAGAATTAAATCAAAACTGATCAACAAAGAAACAAAATGGTCCAAAATATCGCTATAGATTCTATCAATACTCAATAAATAACTGGTTGAATTTGAATTTAGCCCTTAATGAATATATCTTTAAAAAACGGATCTTAAAGATGAAAACATAATTTTAAAAAATTAATGGCAATACAAATTTAATAAAATTAAGAATTTTGCTAATCGTAAAATTCAAAATCTTTTTTCATTCAGCTGCTTCAAACATTTTTTCCAATATTTTTAATTCTTGTTGATTTGCTTTTTCTCCTTTAAAAATATTGGAAGCGGGCTTCATGTTACCTATGTCAATAATGAAAACACTATTAATAACTTTTACTATAGGAATGTTTTCAATTTCTTCTCGAATTGCAAGTATGTTCTTATTGCAAGATGCAAGGAAATAATGGTTCCTGTTTCCGCCTTTAAACATGCTTTTGACGCATGATTCATTTATGGTTTCATGTCCACATTTAAATATTTCGCACTTTCCACTTAGATCCCTATCTTCAATGAAGGGTTTATATTTTTCGAATTCACATTTAGTTATAATGTATTTTGGAAAATCATTGAGAGTTTTTTGTAACATTTTAATTCCATTTTCAACTTTTTTAATAGCTTTTATGAATGAAGCGTCTACAAGTATTTGATATGGACTGTGAAACCCGTTTGATTTTAGTGTTTTGATGGTTTTTTTATTTTCTCTTATTCTGCTTCTTTTCATGTGGGTAAAAATTTTCAACTCAATCTGATTTTTGAATTTTTTAAAAAAATTCTAAAAGCATTGTAACGGTTTATAAACAGTTAAATGTCTTTAAATTGATATAGCAAATGGCTTTGCATTTAAAAAGTTTAAATTTAGACCAGTATTCGGAAATTAAAACATTAAGATTCTGCTAGCAATCATAAGATAGAGGATAAATCTTATCATTTCAGTGTATAGTTAATTTAAATAAACAATAAAGAGGTAAACCTGTATTAATGAATGGGCTTGCTATTTATTATTTAATTTTTATTTAAAACATTCGATATCACCATGGCATTGAGCATTCAAGCTGCTTCAAAGTGGGAATGCATTCAGTAAGCGAAAATATAAAATTTCGTTACTACTCACCAAGGTAGTACCCTTAAAGGATCGCAGTTGGGAGTAGCCGGATGGCCTCAGTGAAATTAGGCATACAATTCGACGCCTGTATTGTATAATTCGAAAGCGTTCACACCGCCCAGCGTGTGGAGAGAGCAGGCTCCGGGATTGTGTGATGGGAGTACTAAGTATGTACCCCGAGTATAAGAGTGAATAGGGTAGATCTGGAGTAAATCCTGGTAGAAAGCCCAATGAGCAGATATACAATCTTTCCCTAGTTGGTGATTATCTCTGCTGAGTAGCCGCTTATGGAAAGGCTCTACATTTTATTATGAAAATATATTATGATTAGGAAGGACAGAGGAATCGAAGCCATTAAGGTATGATCGGGCTACAGCCCAAAGGATAGTAATATGTGAGTTGTGATCTTTGTGCAAGCAGAGTTATAGGATCTTGGGATGATTCTCCTTAAAGCTATTTCTAACAATTCCAATTCCAACCCCAATGTAAATAAATTGTTTGATCCCTGTGGGATTACAAAAAAGTCCGCTGATGGGTTTATTGATATTGAATCACTAATAGGATCAAAAAATCAGATTTTATTGAGTTTCAATAGGTGACCTATGAATGCTCAAGTATAGTTGATATATACATTAGCATACTTCGGTGCTGAGTAGTTAAAGTGTAGGCTTTGAGTTCAATAGGCTCAAATCCCTTTGGAAGTGTAATTCCGCAAAAAGCGATCCCTCAGTCACCGTTTGTGCTGAGTATTAAATTTTGCCTCAAGAGAGAATACCTCGGTAAGTGAAATACATAGAATTTCGCAAAAGTATACCGATATGATGATTTAAAAGTTAAAAGAAAAAAGAAGAATGTAAATTTAGAACAGGGTGAAGACAAATCCAGACCAAGACTATTAAGGGAGTAGAAATAAACCATACAAACGGCCCCGCAGGGCTTTTTAAGATTTAATTGCCGTTAAAGTGAGATCGGAGCGTGTGAATGAGCACCTCGTCTGTTACCCAATCTTGTGTTTATGAATAGAATGATTGAATAAAATCCTTTTGGCGAGTTACATGAGCAAGGTAAATAAATTTACCATAGCTGATGGTCCGCTTATTGGTTTTTACTCATAGGAAGCCTCAAAAGTAATGATGGAAGATTAGGTTCATTTGGAATGAAGTAGTAATTAAAGCCTCAAAATTAGGGCCATTGCAACCCAGGATCTCGGTATGTTAGATAATTCTCTTTGAGATTGTGAGGGTATATGATGCTTATAATTTTCCTTAAAGCTACTTCAAGCTATTTACATCTTTATCAATTTATTGTTAGATATTCACTAGGATTATAAGACACTCAATTGGTTTTATAAATATAGGTAA
>JARJDX010092111.1:0-21170 GCA_030264735.1 Gymnusa sp. GC000175
CCGTTGTATTATTCTAAGCAACACTGTGTTCGTGTAGGTGATTTGCGCTATTGTGCTATAGCTGCTGCATTTGGTGGTGGATTCGTTTTTGGTGATGGGCTTAAAGATTAAGGTTTTCCAATCTTCCTGTCATAAACCAGTTTTTCACATTTGATTCTACAGCTTGGTTATTAGTTCCATGTCTTTATCTCCCAAATATTTTAATAGCTCCTTTGGGATGTTGTCGCTTTCAGGCGATTTTTTAGATTTTAGGTGCTGTATGACTTCCTATACCTCCAACGATCATATGTTTCGTTCTTTTTGTGATCTGCGTTCCTTTTGCGCTTTTATATGATGTTATTCGGTTCTTTGAATATTCCATGCAGTAGCCTCTCCATACACTCGGGACATATATTTTATTTTCTAGCGTGCCGTGTACATCCTTGACTGATTAAGTTTTAGAAATGAACTTTCGGGATAGGAGCTTGACTTTTTGGTACTTTCGTCTCGTTTTTGGTAGCCGTGGCGCTCGATTTTTTCGCAGATTTTGGCGATGTATCCTTCCTACAAAAACTTTGTTCTTTGTGCAGTATTCCTTAGCGTTTTCTTTTGTCATTTTTGTTCTTCTTCTACATTCCATGATTTGCCATGTTTTTTTCAATATCCATGGTTTGTGGCGTTCTTTTCGGGATTAAGTGCTTTGCTTAGCTGTTTCTACAATATTGTTCTTTCCTACTTGCCAAGATGTTATAGGATTCGCGCAGTATTTGATTTCCATAAAAGGTTTCTTTGTTCTCTTGTAGTCAAATTCGATTCTGTCAATTTTATGAAACATGGTTTCTGCTTGCCGATATTTTTAAATCGAGTGCAAAAGTTTATAACTAGGAGTGGTCATTTGGAATTTAGACTTTCGCGACTGAGGTTCATGTAAGTTTTCTTACTTTCGGGTTTAAGTCGCGTATTTTTATTGGTTGTTGCCAACGATTTGCTCGCCATTGCAGGGAGCACTCTCAAGGCGGAAAAGTCCGATGACTGATGGTTACTTTGATAATAATAAAAAATTTAAACAATAACTTACATTACTTACTTTTAAAAACACCGCACTTTAACGCACAACGCGGAGAAAAACTATTCTCTTCCACGTGACATAGATAGGAATTTATTCCATCCCATACGCTAAGCGCTGCGTTAACGTTGACCTGTAAAGATTTAAATATATCACTAGAAGACAGCGGCTTAACAAAAATATTGCCAGAGGCGAAACAAAAATTTTTTATTACAAATATGACAAACGTCCGCCCATATTTTTTAATATATTTTTAAAATTCTTACTCAAATTTATATTTCTAAAAAACGAATAACAACTTTTACTAAAAATAATACAAAAATGCAAAAAAAATTTCATTTTATGGTGACTTCCGGTTATATACATGAATAAATTGATTCATATTAAACGTACTGGTCAATACAAAAAATAGATAAATAAATTAGTTTTATGGATATGAGGTCGGGCGATTTTCATTTTTTGCGTAAATATAATTCAAATATCTTGATCGGCAATTATATTTAAAAGTTGTACGTACTTTCAACTTATTTAGAAAATAATAGACGAAATATTTGTTGTACAGTGGGAGTTTATAGCTTTCCATAATTATAACCCAAAACTGAAAATGATTCCGACGATCAAGCGCCTACTAAGAATCCTCTTAGGCCTGTTTGCACCGACCACACTTAACTTTAAGGATCCTTAACTATTTAAGTGAGGTTTATTTCATTGCACCGTCCAGACTTACGCGATACATAAGTGTTACTGCACACCATAGAGTATATAGAAAGTCGCGCACTGCGATGGCTTATGCGCATCACACTTAAGCCATCCTTTACTTTAAGGCTCCCTTAACTTGAGGCTCGCTTAAGTGTGGTCGGTGCAATCGGGCCTTAATGTTTCAATGATTTTAAAAATTGTTGTCGATTTTATTTTTAAGGGGGACAATTCAGTTAATAATTTGATCCCTACAAGTGCGCAATTTTTTATTTATTTATTTTTTTAAAAGCAGGACTACGATGTTTTGAATGTAAAAATTTAACTTATTATGAGCATATTAAATTTTACCCTAATTGTTGCAATTAAACGTGCTTTGAAACAAACTTGCCAATTAACAAAAATAATCAAAGTTTAAAGTGGGTCCCATATCATTTCCCCTTTGGGAAATAAAAGCCATTACCGATTATATGTGCGTAGTGAGAAATGGAGCCACGCATTAAATTGAAAATGAATCAGAAGTAAATCAAATTTAAATTACAAGAGCAGATATGGGAATATCATAAATTTATCAATTGTTGTCCAATTAGTCAACCCAATAAGTGGCTCCTTGATTAAGTAGCTTTTTAAAACTAATTTCTCTTTGCTTCCTTCATAACTTAATCTTAATTAAAATAATTAAAAAAAAATTTAATCATGTACTTGTTTTATTCAAAAAGAATGAATAAACATTTTTTCGTGTATGTGACTTTTTGATACTGAATTTATACTGTTTAGCTATAATTAGTGTAGACTGTAGAGTAATTCTTTATTAATTTATTTTCTGTGTGTGTTACTATTTCTTTCTTTTGTAAATTGTAGAATATTTATGAATGCGCGCCTTTGTCCATGTCCGCTTTCGCACTGCACTGAATCTATCCAACAACTCTTGTGACTAATTTTTGTTTTTTTAAATTTAATTAAATTTTAATTTTGTTTTCTATGCTCTTTTTCTAATTTAAATCGTTCTTCTGGAATCTATTGTTCCACGCTTTTCTCTACTACCTTGTGTTCTTCGCTTTTTCTAGATCTTGCAGAATCTTCAAAAAAAGCGAACGGAACGAAGGGGGCGCCTCAGTTCGGAGGTCAACAAGTCTAAATACAGCAAAAGCAATCTGATATTTAAGGTAACACGCTTCGAGCTTGCTTCGCCTTACGCATGACCGACGTGGCGCCTCTGCTTCCACAATTCAAAAAATACATTATTTTTTGGGAACGATTTTACGTCCGCCGTCTCAATTTTATTTGTGCACTCGTAGGATTCTGGTTGAGCGTAAAATTGACCCATTCGCAGACGTAAATTACTCTCGGCGCTCTATATACATTCTGCTTCTTATTTTGCATGTTACACACACAACACTTCCTTATTTATAAATATTTTTTTTAATTTACTATAATGTACCCGAAGAAAATATAAACAAAACAAGTAGAGGCTCACAGTTATTCCGCAGAGTTTTATGCATGAATTTAGTTAGGATTTTATGTAGAAGGTAAGTTACAAAAGCGTTACATTGTTGATACCAGTTGGTTTAGAGCTTAAAGTTTACATGCGAGTGCTTTATTTTACTCAATTTTACTCAAACACTTGTTTTTTAACGTTATAAGGTGATTTTTATATTCGTAGTTAGGTGCTTGGTACATGGGATTTCATTATCTCGTTGTTGTTGAAATACATATCACTCCTCACTTTTTTAACTCTCTTTTAGGGGTCTTCATAAAACCTCTTTTTTTAAATTGAAACCAAATTTTTTGATTTAATAGTTTAAGATAACTTTAAAAATATTTTAAAAAGTTAAATATTTTTAACGTCATCCTTAAACATTCAATTTTCTTCATCTCAAACGGTTTTTTTCACACATAACTGTGCGTTACATCTTTTACATTTTTATCAACTCGAATAGAATAGGTTGTGCATGCAAACACGTATGTCGTAGCTCGTAGCTTAATTTTGGTCCATTTTAAAGTACCACTGCCACATCTTTTAGAAATTATTTTAATTGCCACTTATAAATGGCAAGTCTTAATCCGTGGGCACCAAATGCCTAACCAACACACACCACAGAGACATCTAACGGTGAAAATCGAAACTATAGATTGAGTAGGAGTAGAATTTGCGGACGGATACAATTACTGGGCTGTTTGAGTATTTATGTTAAAAAAATCTTGGAAAATTCTGTCTAAAACAAGATTTAAAAGCTTCTTAACTTTATTTTAAAATAATTCCAGTGCCAACTATATAAACATTTTAGTTTTTTGTCAAATTAGCCAAACTTCTTTAAAACTTCTTTAAAATAGTAATATTTTGAGAATCAGAATGAAAAGGCTTTCAATGAACAATTGTTTTATTGAAATTATTGGATATTTATTTTCCTCGATTTAACCGTTAAATCAACGTTTAATTTTAACGCGTTTAAATTTTTACAGTTTGTCCGGAAAAGTCCCAAAACACCCTATTTTCAATGGCTCACACACTCTGTATATTTTACGTTTTTGATATATTCTAAATGTTATAAAGGCTCATTCAAGTCCAGGCTCTATGCAAATGTTAGAAGTTTTTTAGACATCAAGCATCAACTCCAATTTCACCTCCAATCAAGTAGCTTTATGAGATAAAGTCGCTAAACGAATTTAGTCTTGAACATCAAAGTATCAGTTAGACCAGGAGATGACCCCAAAAATATAAAGGAATAGCTATTATTGGCACTATTGGGAGAAAAAAACTTAAGAATAATACGAAATCTAATCAAAGTGGATATAAAAATTAAATAGCCTGATAATATAACAAAAAAAGTTGGTTGGAAAAATTGTATAACCACTTTTTCTATTACCAATGGATTGGAATTAGCTGATCAAGTTGATTTGGTGGGAGTGGTTCATTAAGTTAAGTTTTAAGGCCTTTATAATAAGGAAAATGTTCGGGCACCAGCAAATTTAGGATTTGCAGAAAAAGACAATTACAAAAGAAACATATGGCAGGTTGAAGTTTAATTGTCCTAATTAAAAGTAATCAACTAAAAATTATGATAAATAAAACACAATATCGGTTTATTTCGTATATGGCATATAAAAATCAAAAGGAATCATTTAGACCAGTGCTGTCCAACTTCTATAGAACCCCGGGCCATTTTTTATTTGTAATTCTTTCGGGGGCCACAAAAAAAAAGAATAACTAATTAAAAACTCAAAAATAACAATAAAAGGTACATTTTGTAAATTTAATCTTAATTATTACATTTATAAATTTAAAACGCGGGCCAGAAACACCCACACGCGGGCCGGATGCAGCCCGCGGGCCGCTTGTTGGACAGCGTTGATTTAGACTAACAAAATAAAAAAAGTTTACTGCCTGTTTCCAAAGTGATTGTGTGGTTCTTGCTATAAAAATACCAAGGTCGAACTGGTGGCTTTCTTGAACTCCTGGACACGTTCCAATCAGGAAGGTAATGGAACACGTTGATGACTTGACTTGCTATCAGATAATTGCAATCCTTGGATACACCGTGACTTCAAGTTCCAATCAGGAAGATAATGGAAGCAGTCGCTTGACCGTTGTGAAATCCTTGAATGGCTAGAGTTTTTTTCACTAATGCTCTTCTTCTCGGAGGTGTCACCAGTATTCATAAAAAATACAATACAAAAATCAATTAATTAAGCAAGTCAGCCACAACAATAAATTAAATAATAAGTAAAAGTATAAAATAACAGTTACCAATAGTTAAAAAATATGCAATGATACAAAAGCAATAGTTTACTTGCAGAATTAGCAAAAAATTGAAAATACACAATGAATTTTACATTTTAAATTAACTAAAACTTGCCAGATCACAACCTTAAAATAATGTCTGTCTAATTAGTAAAGAAAAAAAAAGCCTACATGTAATATTAATTACACATAAAACATCTATAAAAAGAAGAAAACTTTTAGTGCCACCTGATACGGAGAACACTGAAATTGATAACAAAACTTAAAGCAAAGATTGTAAAAGTGTTTTAATTTTTATTACTTGCACTTGCAGGTTAATTAATCGTTAGATCGAGATATAAAAAATTATGTGCTCTCTAGTCACCAGAGTACACTCTTACTAGTTAATTAAAAAATTTGACTACAGATTGTCCCACTCTGTGGATAAAACGTAACCTACACGTAAAATTTGTGTCTTTGACCTACAAAAAAATTAAAGTTTTAACGGTTATAATCGCACGTTTAAATTCTACCTGTGGTGACATCCACACCACAAATTAAAAGGAAAACTGTCATTTGTCACGTGAAGTGGATAGGAATTTCTTCGCTGCATTCAGAGTAGACGAGTAGCAAAGTGGCAAAACTTTAAATATCATAAATAACAAAAATGTTTTGTTATAAAAACAGGCTGGATTTCATGAAAATAGATCTACAATAGATAATATATTTACCCTCAAACGGTTATGGAAAAAAACACCAGCGAAATAGAGAAGTAAACATAGCTTTAATCGATGTGAAAAAAGATAACGATAACGTGCCAAACACTTCTGGAGGCTGTGGAAACGGAGGAAATCACCAGGATGCTGGCTGTAACTTTAACCATTCTATGATTGTCGCCACCTTAAAAAGCTTGGTAAAAAAATTTACCGGATAAATACCACAAAACCTTTCAAACAACAACAAGGTCGACCAATTTCGAATTTTTGCCAAATTGCTTCAAAGTAATGACCAAAATTATTTACCTCGTCACAGGTAAATCTCGGCTTTTCCACAAAAACGTGAAAAGGAAGAAAGTCTACGTACCAGCAGGTTACAGTCCGAAGAAGCATTATGAGCTACCTGATGGAACTGGTACAAAATCGTTAACTAAAAAATCATCCACAACGGCTACTACTATTCAATGAATGACAACATTAAGCCTCAGGAGTGGCTAATCGTAGATAAAAATGGCCAAATGCAGTACTCATAACTTAAATTAATTGATTTTTACCGCCAATTAAGTCAACAGCCAAAAAAAAAAACTTATTAACTACCAGCACGACAAAAAGCTGTGTGTTTAAATCCATGACCAACCACAGATGGAACTTGCCCCCTATCCGTCCTACTCTTCTACTAACACCCTTATGGACTACCATGTTAACAGATCTCTCGAAAATTGGTTAGTAGGCCGAGTCTATGAAAATTGATGGAGGAGGAGGAGGAGTTGATGGAAAACGTCAAATCATGGATTGCGTCATAGACTTTGAAATAACAGTGTTTAATGTTAATGATGACTACATCTCACCGTCTGCTGAGTAAAAGATCGTATGTTGGCGCCCCACAGCATGCAAAATATTTATTTAAATATTTAAATGCCCAACACTGCCCCAACTCCCCAACCCGCCTTGCAAGCGGTTTCATGGCTAAAATCTTCTCTGGTCCGGAGTTAGATGAGAACTTCAGTGGTTAGGAATTCACTGTAGGTCCACCTGTAATGTAAGTTGCCAGCATTATAGGCGGAGAGTGCCAGGAGTGGCGCCCTAAGCTGAAGACGGCGACGACACCTTAAAATGCTAATTCAATCCTACTAGTATTATAAATTTAAAAGTTTGGATGTGTAAATTTTTGTTACTCAATTACGACTTAACGGTTAAGCAAATAGGATAAAACTTAGTGGATGTTGGCCTTTTTCGTGGATTAACACATAGCCTACTACTGTTTATCCCGGGAAAATGAATCGATTTTTAAGGATCATGGCTTGCGGGAACCCGTGTAACCTGTTAAAAGCAAATGGTTACATCATATTTTGAGATCCACATTTGTACTGGGACGTCAATCTCCCAAGTGTCATCGTATATTTTATAAAATTCTTTACTTTTTTATTCATTTTGTTCCCACATGTTTTGCGTCTATGAAATCTGGTTCTTCTTTGATGCTTGCAAACATTACTAAATCATTTACTTATCTTTGACAAGGATATCTATTCAAGATTTGAGAGTGTGAACTTGTGGCCAGACCATTTAGGCCTTTCTATGTCCTTTTTGCTTCATCGGTAGGAAGTGCTCCTTCCCGCTAGTTGTGCCTTATTCATTCAGTAATAATTTTCTTGGTATAATCAAAGATAGTACTTAGCTATCTTGGGTTTATTGCTCCTTATTCTGCCTACAATCTGAAGAATCTTCCCATTGTTGTTTTTGCCTCGAATCTTATGGTTAAGGATTTCCTGTTTTTATGTTCCCGACAACTTTAGTTTGCAGAACTGTTGCATATTACCCTAAAAGTATTGTTAATAAGAAATTCATTACCTGCGAGTATCTCTGGTTTATTTGGTTTTGCAGCCACTAGTGTAGATTTTCTTTTCTTTCATTTCTTTTAGATCTCCCACGTTGATTGGTACTCTATCGGTTTTGTTAAAAACATAGCAAGGTGATATTGTCTGTTTTATTTTCAAGCTGCCTTAGTGCCAACCCACTTTAAAAGGTGTTTGCCTGTCTTACCTTATTTGTACCAGGCTCAAACAGAGTTTAGACGCAAGGCTGCTGTAGTAGCCATCTCCTTTACGTATATATGAGAGGTTGGGGAAGACAGACCATTGCTTCTTTGCTGCACTGCGTGTTGTTGGCATGGTTCCTATTAGGCTAAAGGGTCTTCATAAATGGTTAATAACCACGTGACCGCGTAAGAAGGCAACCCGAAGAATTTGATAATTTAATGTAACATTTCCATTGAAATATCAAATGTCGCTCATGTTGTCTACCCACGCAGTCACGTGGCCATTAACCATTTATAAACTATTGGTATAACCTACCATTCACTGTAACTGGTTGTTTTGTTGAGGTTTTCTGTCTTTGCCACTAAATCTGTGTCTCATACATTAGTGTGGGTTTTACTACTGCCTTGTATATCTAAAGTATTTTCTTGTCTCTCGACAACTCTCTGACATTGCCAAAGAAAGACGCACGCTTTTTTGCATCTCGCTTTTAGGTGTGGTGTCATTTAACCTCTAACGACAGTTTTAGGGTAGTGTTTAAGAGTTTTTGGAACTTCATTCAGCCCATAGCTCTATTCTTTGTGAAGATAACCATTACGGTCGTTGACAGGTTTATGGTCAAGGACTGGTTGTTGCACAAAAACTTGATTATTTTAAAGGCTTACTGCATTAAGTTGCACTAAAACATCTAAATTCTACAGAATTAGCAAAATAGTTATATCATCCGCACTATAGTGTGGAATCCTGCGGATTGAGGCTTTTTAAGAGTGCCTTTCGGCCAACCTTTTGTTTTTCTCGCATTGGTATTTCCTACATTTACTCTTATTGTTCCCTTTTCTAGCATATTTTTCATCCATCCACTTAACACTTCTAGTGTGGGCATTTGGTAACAAGAGCTCTGGACGGTAGTCCAGAGCTCCTGTGATGCAGTTTGATACGTTTTTCGTATGAATTACATGTCGTATTTGGATACATTTTTTTCTATTTCTTGTTAGTTCCTACCTTAAACCTTTTTAAGGTTCACGTCCATAAGTTAACCTAGCAGCGTTAAGCGTTTAGATATATTTTTCTTAATGTCATTTATTGCTACCGGTTATTAACAAGTTTCTTTTAGTACAATAGTATAAATGGCCCCATACACACTTCAACTTGTTATCCAATTTGGTTGTATTTTAGTTGAAGTTAAAAGTGTAAGGGCAGTTTGAGATACCGTATCACAAACTAAACAACCATGTTAAAGATATGTGGGTGCTGCAAACCTGTTGGAGTAGGAAATGAAGTATTGAGATGCCCAACGCCTCAACCCCCAAACTGACGGACCAGAATTTTTGTGTAGGTGTTTTTTCTCTTAGCCGAAAGACCCAGTTTTCAGGCGCCAGAAATTAGCTTTTCAACCACTTCCCTTAGCTATAAGACAACATTTCATTGGCTAGCATACATTGTCCAGGGGTCACGCGGTACAGACCCTTCGTAGACGTGAAAGTGGATATACTGGCAGAGCTGTTCGCGTTACAGATGACTTTTCTTAGATTAAACGAGTGCCATGTCGGCATAAGCACTACTCTCTTAAATCCATATCCGTTTTTGACCTCCTTTCTCTATTTAAACGATATTAACGTAAATAATTTATCAATGGTGTTTGGTACTTTTGATTATTACTTTATACTTTTAACCATGTTTATGTTTTAATTGTAAATTACCTCTTTTACAATATTTACTATTTTATTAATATAAATTGGTAAAAATTCATTGAAAACTTTTTCAAGATTCTCCAAAAAACAGCCCAACTATACAAAAATACACAAAAAACACTGAGATACTATGTATTTTTATAACTTGTTATAATCTTATTTTACCCACTTTGAGCACAAGCTCCGCCCTAAAATCTGGCGGGAAAATTTAATTTGAATCGCCTACACACTATTTATTTTTAAATTTGAGATAAACCAGATATATAAAAACATCATTTCTTCTTTAATTAATTATAGGATGGGATGATTGTCATATAAGGTATAGTATAGAAATGCTACGAGTAAAGACATACGTTTTGTCACATGCTGCTTGCATTAATTGAGTTTTATATTAGCACACACCCACGAAACTAGATTTGTTTTATCATTACACCTCTGTTAAAGCTTTTTGTTGACGTAAAATAATTCAAAATTTTGTGTGAATAAAAAATATTCTCACAGCAACCTTTAGTTTTACAAAGTTTTTTTTTGTATTGTATTGGACACTTTTTACTTTATAAGTTTTTTAAACACACTATATTTAATAAACACATCGCAATATTTTAAACTTGGTAATTAAATTTCCAGAAAATTAATCGTAAACATTTAATTACCTGTTTTGGTATCTTAGCGACTTTCACGCAAATCAATTTTCATTCCTCCGCTCCAAGTTTCCCCAAACTTAAACATTCCTTAAACAGATGCGCTCGTCACAGTTAATAAATCACCTTCACGTCAACCCTGTCCAATATGCATTTACCAAATTGCATAACGCTTCTAGAAATTCGCCTAGTATATTCACATTATTTCTCAATCTGTGAAAAATGTATCTTGGATGAACGAAAATTCCGGACGGATCACTTCTTTGAACCTCTACTTTGTGCACTAGCGTCGTATATATTACAACTTGCAGCGTTATTTTTATTTTAAAATGTACACACTTATCTTAGTTAAGGCTTCAATCTCTGCAAGCATTTAGTGGAAATTAGATTAGAAGGTTAGGGTGTATTCTCATTGGAATTTAATAGATGTTACCTACTTGCCAAGTAAACGTCAATACTTATCTTTATTATCTCCAGCTCTTATCTGTATGCAACTCTCTAAGTGTCTAATCTAAGTAAAGCAGTAATTATTATTCTATTGTTACTATATCTCCTTTCTATTAATGTTTTTTTGTGTACATAGCTTCACTTATTTAAAACACAATTCTTTAGATTCACTACTAGTTTCCTTTAAATGTCTGTAGTACACACCAAAAGAATCAAGTTAGAACACCTACATTTTATTACAAAATATTTTAACAATTCAACCAAAACGTCCGCACCAATCGATATTTCGTTAGTTAAATAAATTTTTAAACCTCCATCGGGTGCAACACAATCTAAGAGATTAATGTAAAATGCAAACAAAATTAGAAAACTTTTTATAAATAATCAGACGACCAGGTGGTAATCATGAAAGGCGAACAGGATCTAAGATACATGATTAAAGAATTAAAAGAAGAAAAATACCAACGCGCTGGATTAATGATGAATCTAAATAAATGTGAATACCTTGCAGTACTTACCACTGGATAACGATGTGATAAAAGGCATGAAAAAATGCAACATACGGTACAAGTAGTGATGAAGTCCAGGAAAGAATAAACAAAGAAAGAAAGGTTATTGGAACCCTTAACTTAATTCTATGAAAAAGAGCATAAGATAAAACACAAAAAAACGTACCTACAAGACCATTATCCAACACATTGCGATTTATATCGCAGAAGTATAGGATCTAAGCAAACGCAACAAAAGCTATTAGCTACGGAAATGGATTATGATAATTGTACAACTTTAAGATGGTATCGTTGGTGTTGATGTCGATCAGCTTAAAAAGTTCTTTGTTTATTTTGTATATTACTGCAGGTTTTGCCTGTCCTAAAGTAGTTCTTTGAGTATCGTTTGTCTCTGAACAGAGATGAGATGCATACGTATTATTTGTACGAATTTGTTTTTGTTGTAAAACAATTTCTCTAGAAGTTGTTTTGTAGCACTGCTCGTCATTATCTCAACTCTCAATTAAAACCATCATATTGTGTTCACCTTGCTTTTTTACATCGACGATGATATGAAAAAGCTCCAATATTCTCTGATATTTAGCGAATATAAGGATGCAACCCATCTTGCATAATGTACTTCAATGATCTGTTTCTTTAAACTATGGCGCGTTATCTAGTAACACACGAGTTTTTGAAAAAAGCCTTTAGCCTTTAAAAGAAGCCTTCCAACAACTAAGTAATCCACCTTGTTTAACGCGCTTTAATGTTCCATCTTCTTCGACTTATCGCGCGTGAGTTGCCAGCATACGATGACTTGTTTGGTCGCTTAGGTAAAACTTCCAAACTCAATACTCTTCTTATCATTTAGACCTTACTTCAAAGTAGCACCTATGTGCAGCAATCGCACGCTAGGTCACAAAAAGATGCCAATTATCTCGGGATTATATCATAACAGGAATCAATGATCAAACTTATTCGAACCATTGCGTGTTGCTGGACAACATTCTCGGAATCATTTAGTCTTTTTTTATCTGTAGATTACTAGGACTACTAAGCATTTAAACCTTAAATTTATTGGGCTTAATCCTGTTCAATTTGTTTTTCAGTTGAGGGCTTTGGTCTTTCTCATCAGCTCAGCTTAGTCAGCCTGTTAAGGTCCTGCAATGATTTAAATTGGGGCTCCAGTATAGGGGACTCAAAGATATTTTGCCTTAGGCGTGAAAGTGCTGAGCAGCGACACACTAAGTGTGCTGTAGTTTCTGCACTGCATGCTGCAGAATTTGCAGTCCATGGAACCATAATTTAGGCCCATGTTGGTTAAAGAGTATAATGTAGGTGCATAACCTGTTAGCAGCCATATGCGTAGATTTTTCCCACTCATTGTAAATACGTTATTTCGTTGTTTACTCTTTTGGTGTTCAAGCTAAGGAGTATTAGCTTACTAGAAGCTATGTGCCCATGCTGTCATAATCTCAGCACTCGTTGGTTTTCGGCCCATGGCTTTTTATTGCGCATTTTGGTACTAGGACCCTGCCACCGTGCTGATGGTTATTGCTGCCAATTTGGGTCATCTTTTTAGATTTTTTAATTCCTGCGCTATTCCACTGTGACCTGGCACCCACATCAGCGTCAGTAACCGATTGTGGTCGGCCAGCTGCCACAGTGCTGATAGGCAATTTAGTACCGTTCTATATTACACACGCATTTTGATAGAGCCTTGAGGTCAGCCTGACTGTTTTTGGCTATAAAAATTCAAAAATTTTGATAACGTCGCGTGATATTTTTTATAGCACAGCATTGTATGGAAAATAGCTCTGCTTGGAATATTGACAAGAGGTTGACACTCTTGTTCACCTTTGGTACTTCGCTATATGTTCCTGCACCAACTCCCTTCTTGGTTCTGGACCTATTTGAATACCAGACTAACCCAGTTCTAGCTTGGGGTTGTGGTATCTTTATACCCTTTCGGGGATAATTATCTCAAAGTTGTTTTGTCTGACCTGCGTGATTTTCATCAGCTCAGCTTATCCGCTTTGGCTCCACATGAGCGTGTCATTTATCTGAAGCCTGCGTAATAGGCAACCGTTAAGTGTAGCAGGTTTAACAAGCCTTTCATGTAGCCAATGTGCTTTAATAGGTTTCAGTCCCCATGTATGTCCGTAAAGTCTTCCCATGACCACCAAAGTGGTCGTGGCCTTTTTGATAATGTTAATTTGTTATTTAGTTGTTAATTGCAGGTGAGCCTTGAGTTCAGTGATGAGGATAGGAATTCTGGTCCTGCCCGCAGAGATGTCTCTATAATTTTCTCAAGAATATTGTTAATGCTCCCTCTATATTAAGAAATGCTGCTGAGGCACTTTTCTTGTCGTTGAGGGCTTTCTTTATTCTCCCAACAACGTGGTGTAGTGTAGTCTCAGAGGATCTACCTGCTCTGTATGCCTGTTGATTGGTATTCAATCAGGACTTCCTTTTTTATGTGCCTTTTCATTATCTTTTTTCGAGCCTTTAGTACAAATGACATAAGGGCTTCAGACCTATATGATATTGCCTGATCCGCAATATTTTAGGTTTCTTCTTAACGGGCCTCTCCGTTGCCGGATGTTGGCTATTCACAACGCGATTTTAATTTTATTGGTAGCACTACAGAATAATTTCATGGTTTTAGTGTTGTACCAAGTTCTGAGGTTCTTCAACCACGAAATATTTCTCCGGCCCGGACCTCTCCTGTCATCTACCTTTCCTAGTAGTATTAGTTGTAATAAGCCGTACTTTTCTGGGTGTCCCATTATGTGACCCAAATACTCCAGCTTTCTCTTTTTGACAATAATCACAATTTCCGCGTCTACATTCAGTCTTCCCAGGACCTCGACATTGGTAACATGCTGCATCCAATGGATTCTAAGTATTTGCCGGAAAGTTTACATCTCGAACGCGTTTAGTTTTTTCGTTGTAGCCTCTGATAATGTCCAAGACCCTGCTCCATACACCGGGAAAACATAGCACTTCACCAATCTAAGTTAAGGACTTAGGCTGTGGTTCTTAAAAAATTTATTCTTTTGACGAAATGCTGATCTGGCCTTTTCTATCCGACAAATTATTTCCGCCGAGTGATTCCATTGTGCATTCAGTAAACTTCCCAAGTACTTGAACTTTTTAACTCTTTCTATTTCTACATTGTGTAGGAGAAGCTTTTCTGGGTCTAGTAGGATGTTTTTACTAATAACCATGCATTTCGTTTTTTAACATTTAGTTTGAGGCCATGTCGTTCGCTGGCTGCCGTTACTCTATTCAGTGGTTGTTGTAACTCCTCCATGGAGCTTGTAAATATGGCAGTACATACAGCAATAACAGCTGACCATTAATACCTATTTCTTGCTTGACGTCGTACAGAGCTTCTTTAAATATTTTCTCGGAATACAGGTTGAACAACTCCTCGTTGTATAGCTACGCTCTCAGTGTTAGTTTCTTACACCTTGATATTTGCTCTCTGGTTCCAATAGAGGTATACTTCCTCTCAATACTCTGGTTATTTCGGGCATTGGGTATATCCCATCTGGTCCGAGAGATTTGTAGAGTTCAAAGATTTATCATTTAGTCGTAATGCGCACTCTTTTAATTTAACGTGGAAAAAGCTCGGATGTAATGCGATTGTTAATCAGCTCATGCAGAGATGTAATCTTTCTTGCATGACAGATTTTAATGATTTAACTTCTTCAAACTATCGCTTCTTAGCTGCCAGCATACATGGACTCATCGTAAAGCTTAAGCGAAATTTTAAAACTTAATACTCTTCTTGTTATTTAGACGTCGCTTTATAGAATCGGCGATGATTCAAAGCTCTGACATTCTGCAATCACGCGCCTGCTTAAACAATGATCATCTCACATGACTGTAACAATGGTCTTTAGAGTGTTAGCGTAGTTTCTAACTTTAAAGTTAAAGATAACGCGAAAATAACTCTGATATTCTGCGATTGTTAATCAGCTTATACAAGGATGCAATTGTTCTTGCATGACGGACTTCAATGATCCACCTTCTTTAAAATATCGCGCGTTAGCAGCCATTACATAAGAACTTGTCTAGTCGCTTGGCGAAACCTCAAAACCTAATTATCTTTTAGTCACTTTACAGTATTAACGATGATATAAGGAAGCTCTGACCTTCTGAGATCGCACGTTAGTTCACACAAAGATGCAACTTTTTAAATATAATGGGTATCTATAATTTATCTTCTTTAAACTATCGCCGCTTGGGAGTGGTCGTAGCTTAGTCGAGCCGTGCGTTGCCTGCTAAGCTAAAGGTCCAGGGTTCAGTTTCTAAAAAACCAACATCGGAATTTTACGGCCATTTCCTCCTGGGAAGGCAATGGGCAACCACCGAGGGTACTTGCCCCAAGATAACTTTCTGAATTTAGTGGTTCGGAGCCCACATTAAACTTTAGGTCCCTTGCTTTCGTGTACTAGCAAAAAATAACGCACAACACGAAAGTAAGCGGGGAAGTAGCCTACGCTCGGTAACGAGTATGGCACTGCAAGAAGAAGAAACTATCGCTTATCGCATAAGATCAGTTCTAGTTACCATAACGCATTGGTGTAATAGACATAATCTTATAACGTCGGTCATGGCATAAAGCAGTTCTGTAATATTGCCATCATCCGTCAGCTAACGTCATTTTACATGACCGATCTTCTTAGAACTATCGAGGGTGAACTACTAGAACACGATAACTCGTCTTCGCTTCGGAAAAACCTCGAGTGCATGATGTGCCTTGTAATTTTCTTATCTGGTTATCTCGCAAATGCTGGCAGACGTTATTAGCTTATAAATAGGATATAACAAACGCAATAATTCAGTTTTACAATTTTAGCTTTAAGATGCATCATATGCTAGTGACGCTATTATTTGGTCACTCTAATCGCATTTTAAATAGAGCTAACTAGAACATATAACCAGACAGGATCACATAGTGGCTAAAACCATAAAGCAAAATACGACAAACGCTCAAAAGAACCAGTGTGACAACGTTGAGGTGATACCTAAAAAGTAACAAGAAATAAATAAATTTTTAAATTATTTGGAAACACCTATGTCAAGCTGTGGATTCTCTCTTAAGGAAGAATATATTAAAAATAATATGAAAACTTTTTCCATTTAAAACATAGAACAAAAGCCCTATTTATTAACATTAAAACAACACACAAAATACAAAAAATCTGTAAGATTGTTTGCGCCTGATCATATTAAGTTTGGATCCCATACCAAAAACATCGAACATTTTGGTTGAATTAATACATGTTTTTCTTAAAATATTTTTTAAGAACTTTAATCATTACTCAACCTTTCCACGTACCCTGAATGATTGAATGCATAAGTATACCCCCTAAATAGAACTTAAATAAAAAAAATTAAATACTTAACCACTTTAAGTAACTGATTTTAGGCACTTAATAAGTAATATTAAAAGAATACATATGATTAAAAAAATTGCCGCAGATTTAAAAGGAGCCATCTATGGGGAAAACGTCAAAAGTAGTACAGTTCGACATATCTTAAACAAAACTGAAGAATTATTTACGGTATGGACAATTTACCAAAAATTTCAACTCAAGGCTGTTACAGACAAAGTGATTAATCTAACCTAATATAACCCAAGCTAAACTAACCTCTCTTTTACATTAAAACCAACCTTCAACAAAAACACCAACCAAACCATTAATAATTGGTTTCTGGTTAATCAAACAACAACGTAATTTAAAAATTTTAATTCCCGGTTAAAAACTATGTCTGCTATGCACCGATTAATTACTATTTCTGTAACAGCCACATCAACTTGCGTTATAATGTTCGGTAAATTTTCAATTCGATAAATTTGTTTTCGTCGAACTTTCTTTCCTGAAATATCACTACGGTGAACTATTTTTTTGACGAACTGTTTTGGGAAATTTCTCTCTAAATTGCTTTTGGTGACATTGTCATATAACATGCGTCTTTAAAATTTAATTAGCATTAATTAGAATTAAAAATTAATTAATTAATTGCTTTACACGGAATTATATGATTATTCCGTACCAGCTAATACGTCTAAGAAGACTTTTGTAATGTGTAAAAATCTCGATTAACCACTATTTTTGAATTATTGCTGTTCACGTGCATTTGTTTACGCGCTCTCTATGTTGAAAATGAATTTAGTATAGTGAAATTTGTTATTTTTGTGCAAATTTTCTTAGGATTTAAAATTTGAATATCAATAGATGGCTCTCAATTTAATTTAAAACAATCATTAATGTTTTTAATATTATTTACTACAAGGTCCATTTAAATATTTACTCGTTGACCCCCAACAAAATGAAACCAATAATTGATACACCAAAACATGTAGTGGTAAATACTTTTTGGTATTGTTTAAAACACAGTTGTTGGTCTTTTAAATGATATTAGATTGTTTTTGGCGCACGTGCTTTATAAATAAAGTTTGCTTGTGCTTTTGCTATGAGCACAGCTTTTGGTAATGGCTTAGAGCGCATTTAAAACCTGACTCCCTAAACGAGACCACAGGACATATTTAAAAAAGTATACAGGCTTCGTATATTTTCAGTCTTATTATTTCCACACAGATTATTTATGATTTTCTTTATGTTGTGTTTCAGCGTATGCAGTTTTTTTTTAATATATTTATATAAACAATAAATATTGAATTATTAACAAGAATGGTCGGCACGTTCGTTTGCAATTTATAGATGCACGTGGGGAATAAAATGTAAGCGAACGTGGCGATAGGAAAATCCCACGTATTAGGCGAAATCTAATTTATGTTCTGATGTTGCAGTTTCTGAATATGGCGAGCGTGTTTATGAGAATATTCAATTTGATTTGCATGATGCTACTCATCGGACACTGGTCGGGATGCTTGCAGTTCTTGGTGCCCATGCTTCAAGGATTTCCTTCGAATTCTTGGGTTGCTATTAATGACTTACAGGTAATTTTATTAAAATTTTTAAATAGATTTATATATAGCTACATGCTTTGACTGTCGACCTAAGATCACAAACCGTTGTAAGTTCGAATCCCATGCCAGAGATAATTTTTTGGGTAAGTTAATTATCGCTGGTCCATAAATAAGGAATAAATTTATTATTCGATGTCAAAATGGCTGTACAACCGAAGTGTAAATGACATTATGTAAAAATATAAAAAACAAAAAATAATACAAAATAGTTATACAAAGTAAAATTTTTTAATTTTCTATTTTTTTATGGCATTCTTTATTTTAAATTTATTTTTAAAGATAAGGATTAAAAAAGAACAATCGGTGCTAGAAATAGACACACCTTTTACCTAATTTACCTAATAGGACATAACTTTTTGGAAATTTATTTATTTACGTAATTATTTCAGAGCAACCAAAATATTTTCCATTTTTGATACTTCCAAAGCCTTTTTTGTTATTTTTTTAATTAAGCACATTTTTATACTAAAGAATATTTCTAAAAATGTTCGAAATTGAAATAAAACCAAGTAACTTGATAGACGGTGGCTAAAAACAAAGAGAAATTCCCTCGTCGTTTTAAAACATCGATTAAAAGAATAATAATTATCGACACTATGACTCGACCACAAAATAGGTTTGAAAAAAAACCAAAAATCAAAAAGCTATTGGGATTACAGGATGGCATGCGACACATAACGGATTTCCAGTGTACTAAAATAATGGCGTCCCGTGGTTAAAAATGTCACGTCGAAATGAACGTTAAACATAGTGAACTTAAAAATAAATATTTAAAGTGTTGCGTGATTGGTTGCGTTGTTTATAATTTTAATAAATGTCGAAAACTATTCGGTGCGCCTATTTATAAATGTTTAAATGTAGCCAACGGCCATATTGCATAATTAACAGCGCCACCAACGCAGCCTGTGTGTCCCAATAGGAACCAAGCTTTAAATATACAATGTTTGGTAATTAAATTAAAGGATCTGGCGCCATAAGAGCAGGTTACACCTTGCGATTAATCTGCGACAGTTGCTATCTAGATGTTTCCAAAAAACCAATCTTGGCGTGTTGTTTATTCTGGTTTTAGAAATCAAAGCAAACCATACAGAGTTCCTGAGTCACATTCATGGTTTATGGAAAAAATTAGCAGTGCATCAACTTGAGTTTTTAAACATAACCAAAAATCCAAAAAATATTTGCAAAATAACCAATAAAAAGGAGAAAATTGTTCAGACATGCTTAAAAGGTTGAATAAGATGTAGAATTTGCGAATTTCGTTCACCTTAGAAAGAAAGCATAGGCAAATAAAAACTTGAGGGTCCCCAGAAGCTTGGAAACTTACGTTAGAAATAAACGTGCTACTTGTGGAACAACAACGATTAGGTGTTAACACAACTGATTTTGGCAATTAAAAGAATCCCTTTACCTAACCATCCACGTATTTCGTTAAATTTAGATTAGATTAGACGGGGATGACAATAAGGCTCAGCAGTGTATTCTAATTAGATATTTTGTACTATTTTCCTACTGCTAATATTATCCTAGAAAGTTTATTGCTTTAGCGAACTTTAGTCCTAGAGTTACTGACCTAAGCTGACGTGACAGCGTTTTCTTTCATAAGGACATTTCTAGTGGTAGCCACATTTTTGGACCACCATGCTTCTGTGTACTTTTGATAGCCCACACATGAACCTAGTTCAACGAATGGTATTAAGGAGCCTTGCTTAGCAAATACTTCAATATGTATATTTTCTTAAATACCTGTGTGGTCAGCATCCCTCAATGAGGTGTGTTAGGGTTTGTTTGTATTTCCACGTAGTGTTGGAAACCGAGCTTGAGATTTTTTAGGGTAGGTTCGCTAACTGCAATAAGATAGATGCTCCATTGTAGCCTTTTATCGTGCACACCTGGGCACGTCTCTCTATGGCTATTGTTTTAGCCTGTAACAGGTCTTGACTGAGAAGTATGAATTCCTAACAGTTTGGCCCGTGTATGCCTGTGGTAACTTTGTTTATCAGATTTTGCAAGGCGTCCAAGCTATTAGAAAATATGACGGTATCATTCGCGTATCGTGCCTTACAAAACCTGATAAACAGGCATATACGGGCCAAACTGTTTGGAATTTTATTCAGCAAAAAATGTGGCTTGAACATCAATATAAAAAAAACTAAATTTATGATTATTAGCAAAACATACAAAATAATCTCCATATAGAAGTATTGTTAAGCGGGTTAAATCTTATACCTCTATTCAAACATTAATGACAATGACCATTCCCAAGAAATTAAAATACGCATAGAAGAAGCTCGAGCTGCATTTAACTCAATGAGTAAAATATTTAGGTCACACGATTTAAGCATTATGACCAAAATGAGATTGCTACGGTGCTTTATATTTTTCTACGGTATTGGGACTTACAGGTTCCGTTGGTGGCGCTGATAACTAATCAATATGGCTGCCGCTGCTTATATTTAAACTTTGTATGAATAGGCGCATCGTAATATTTTCGAGATTTATTTAAATTATACACAATGTTAACTATTCAGTTGCATTAAATATTGAAGTTTCTTAAATCTTCGGCATATTTCCGAAATATTATGGAAGGTAAACGGCTAATAAATGCGAAATTAGTCATAAATATGCGGAATGACTGAGCTGTCAGTGAGTGGTGCAAAATTTTATGCCGCAGTATTAAGAACAA
>JARJDX010092163.1:0-14282 GCA_030264735.1 Gymnusa sp. GC000175
AAACATCACATTTAGCCATGGAAAAAGAAAAAAATGCAGTCGCTACTTTAAAAACCATTTTCCCTAATCTTGCTTTGGCTTCTTAAAATTACCTTGACATGATTCTTGATTAACTTTCTTCTTTTTCCATGGCAAAATTTGATTTGTTTAATATACCACTTCACAATTTGCGTTACATTAAATGCTATTTTACTTGAAAATTTTGTTATAAAGGTGCAGACTTTTGATACATATTTGAATTCAGAATAACGAGACTTATCCAAATAAAATTAAAAAAATAGGGGTTGCCATTTAAAATTAAACAAACGACTATCGCTACGCGCAAATGGTTAATGTAACAAAAAAATGCTTGTCGTGGAAATATAGAAAAGTAAGTACCATTTAATTTCCTGCATAGAACTTTAAAATTGGTCAAAAAATAACTGAGTTATGGCGTTGGCCGGGTTTTGGTATCCACCCTGTATATATGAAAAGAATTTGCAAAAATTGCAAAGATAGAACGCCCAAAACAGTATGCGGATTTAAACAACAAAGGGGAATACTAATCTAGGCTCTAATATGTGCAGACAACGTAACTCTAATAGAAGATAGACCAGATAAGATGCAAGAAATTTATATGACGACACTTAAAAATATGCACTGTTTATGTATTATTTACATTTGTTTAGTTAATACGCACCTGAGAATAATCCCATTTAACGCTATTTTGTTTTACACCGCAGAAACACGTCCAACGCGTTAACTGCTCGTCTGGCAATATATTTAAATAGCTGAAAACCTTAATAAATTTCATAATTTTGTGACAACCGTAACCAAAGTCGCCTGTGGAAAACTGCCAGGCTTACGTTTTAGTAATTTGCAATTGTACTGGAAAATTACAAAATAGGAAATTTAATGAAATCACGTACATTTAGACGTTGCGGATTCTCCATCTATAAATTAAATTTTCATATTTATATTCTACGTAAAAACAATTTTCTTTTTATGAATTTTATTTTTTTAATTTTGTTTTTTTTTCTCTTCTTAAAATTTTAAATTTCAAATTTATTTTAGGATTGGCCAAATAATATAAGCGTTGAATCGTTGCCATGTCCACTTTGTCAATTACCCCGACTATTGGTATTACAAATTTATGCACCTTTGGAAAATTCGACTTATCATCGAACACTTTACATTTTTTCTTGCATCAATCCCAATTGTTGGAATCAAAATGAAAGGTTTATAAATTCTAATTATTAAACCTTATATCGTAATAATTTGAAATTTTTTGTAGTTGGTTGTGTGTAAGGGCTCAAAGTCTAGAACAAGTTATCCAACATAATGAAAAACCTGCAACAACGAAAGATATCTGCAGTGTAACTGAATGGTGTCAAGATGCTGATGATTGGGATGATGATAATAATGCAAATTTAAGTGAAGAGAATGGTAATTTAATAAACAATGTAGCAGAACAACGCGTCTCTGATGAGGATGATGAAAGTTATAGTTTTGAAGAATCTGTTCGAGCTGGTTTTGAAAATATGTCTGTTGATGATAAAAATGCCAATGAATACCTACCTGATGCCCAAGGTAATTTTTAGTGTAGAGTCTAGACTAAGAGTAACCAAATGGTTCATAGATCAGTGTTTATCAAATTGTTCCTCGTATTAACTACCAAGCCATATGTAAAATACCTCCAATCTGTATGTGATAATAATAATATTAAGCTCTTTAATCGTTTCCGAATTTACAATATATATTGAGAATTATTAAAATCCAATACGCCATCTGGTGGCAAAAATTGAACATGTCCAAAGAGTACTGTTTGTGACTTACTGCTTGTATATACAAGTGCAAAATGAACGTTAGGGCAAAATAACATAATAAATTCTACAATTCTCTTACAAATTGTTGTTTAGCACCACTCAAGAAATAGAATTAAAATAGTACTCTTTCAAGATCAGCTGTTTGAGCGGAAGTGCTTTTGGCAGATGTCGCACACGTGATGGCTACTCTTTCTGCGTTTTTTGTCGATAGCTGGTATGTAGAAATCGATCGCTAATTGTCCCCATTCCTTTTCATAGCTATGCTCTTTAGTATTTCATGGAACTGATCATAATGTATCCTATTCTGTCCTCCTTGTTTTCTACTCCCTTCTGTTAGCTCACTGTACGCATTTTGGCATCAGATTGTGGGTATACGGGCTGCGTGGCCTGACAAGCTAAGGCGATTTTTCTTCATCTATCCTCCAACATTTATCAACTAGGATGCCATGAAGATATTAAAGTGCATGGGCGCTAGTTGCAGTCTTGTCGCACTCCAGTTTGTGTTGGGAAAGTTTCTGTAAATTTTCCGTTATATAGGACCATATACCAACTGTTTACATGCTGGCTTCTGCGTACTGCTAAAAATTTGTGCGGAATTCCGAAGCGTTGCTTGACTCTCTACAGCGCTTCTCTGTTTATGGAGTCGAAAGCCCTGTTCTTTTGAGATCCATGAATGTTGCATACATTGCTGCTTGCTGTTCTCTAGCTTTCTCTTGTAGTTAGCGAAGAGAGAAGATTAGGTCCGCTGTTCCAAGGTTTGGCCTAAACCGGGATGATGCTTTCTATCACCGGACTTTGTCGGTTTGCCATGACTCTGGTTAATTTGCTTCCGCCGACTGCTAGAGGTGAGTAGCTTTGGCCATATCTGCAATCCGCGCTTTCTTTGCCTTTGAAGATGGCGTCTAGAAAGTTCTGCGGTGTACGGAACTTTCCCATATGAGATTAACGCATTTCTTGAGGTTGTTCAGTACTTGTCGTTTTTTATCTGGGCAACTGCAGTATTGATTTCTTCGAGGGGCATGGTACTCTCCAGCCCTTTGTATGAACCATACTGTGGGATGATATGGAGTACCTCTGCAGAGATCTTCGTTTGCAAGTTAAGGATATTATGATCATGTTTTCTCCAGCGTGCTTCCCTTTGCTCTTCGTGTTTTAATAGGTTGCCGTCGTTGTCTACGACAACTTGTTTTGTGTAGGCACGAGTACATGTCTTCGCCAAGCAACCGAGATTCACTTAGGGCGGTGATGTCTGTATTAGGCGGAAAAGTTCGTCCGATATAATGGCCGTTCCTCTGGTGCGCTGCTCCTGGAGGGTCGCAGAAAGTCCTGACGTTCCAGGCTGCAAACTGGAAATGATTTTGTTTCTTGGTTTCGTTTTATGTGCTTTTAGGATATCTCATCTCGTCGCGGAGTTTTGAAAAATATGCAAAAATGACATTGCATAGATTTTTAAGCGCTTTACATGAAAATTTCATTGTTTATTTGGGTTTTGATGGATTTGTAATAATATACCAACTTAGGCAACAACTTGACACAAGAGAAGAGCGACTTTTGATTTTGGAATTAGAGGGGAGCAACGATAACCTTAACACAGCCTTGATTCCTTTTGCCTAAATTAGGATTAATGCTCCTTTCTTAGAATCTATTTCTTTATCTATTTTTGAAAAAGGGCATTGAATTTTACTTTTATTTAAATAATAAAAGAAAGTATTGTAGTCATGAAAATTATAGAAATAATATTTTTTTACCTTTTTAAGATTTCTTTGTTGTTTGTCGCTAAGCAACATTTTAAGTGAAATTATTGAATTATTCCCAACATATATTTCAACAAAATGAATTTGCGGAGACACGAAACTGCTCGAGACAATAGTTATGTTTTTGTCTGGTCTAAAGTGACAGATATGTCAAAAATTTGTAAATGTAAGTCATTTGGTGCATGCTTGGTGACATTTTTAGGCTGAAAATGGGGATATGTTAACCAAATATCCTAACACTTAAAACTTATTAAGAAATGTTATCAAATTTTCAGTAGATTAAAATAAACATATAAATATTATATAAAAGGTTGATAAAATAAGTGATAAGTAGATTTCAAATCATCATTTATAACTTGTTGCATAACTACATTTTACCCAAAAAATACGCAATTCAGATAAATTAAATAATCAATTTGATAATGCTTAGGAACATTAATCCACTGTTAATAAATTGTGAAATTATAAATAAAGATGAATTTTACATAAAAAATCATTTCGAATTTGCGATCAGCATGTCTATATCTTTACAATATAAAATGCTGATTAGTGATTAATCAGAATCAAAATATTAAAAAAATTATCTTAACCTTAGAATGATGCATTATGCTTTAAATAGGGTGTGAAAAGGACAACAAATATCAATTTGAAAACTTAAAATATGATTGGTGCATTATAAATTTTTTTGATAAATTATTTATATTTTTACTAATTTACAAAGATGAATTATGTTTATGTTGGCGTCAAAGTCAAGGTTTTAAAAAAATTTCTAGAAAACAAACGCTTATAATCTGGTTATGATAAAATAAATTTGAATCTGTGGATCATTTCCCTTTTATTTTAAAAACTTGCTCCTAAACATTTACATATTAAATTAAAATTGATTTAGGTAACTACACAATAGCAAAATAATTTTTTGCAAATTCACATTTTATTTAAATAACAAAAATAAATTTTTAAATAAAATAACAAGTAATTTAATTTGTGCTACTTACAAAACTAAATAAACATAATTTAATCTAAATTACATATTTTGACTTCGTTTAATAAGCATATGAGACACATTTTCATAAGTTAAAAATGTAATCATTGTAGCTGGTGTAACTCTAAGTAGATTTGTACCTAATCCTTTATAAAAGCCTCTCCAACCCTCAAATTTCCAGGTTTCACCTACACAATTAATAACGCCATTATATTTACTATGCTGATTTTGTAATCTCGCTCTGACTACTTGATAGGGATAAGTAGTAGCAGCTGCAACTAATTTTGACACAGCAGCAAAGGTTAAATATTCTCCAGTCCCTAATTTTGAAGTAATTGAAGTTCCATTATATTGATTATATCTATTTTTCAATTCTTCATACACCATAAATTGAACTGCTCCATGAGACACCCCAAATATTCCTGGGATTAATCCACGATAATATCCCCTTATACCTTCAGCCTGATAAATCTTAATTAAAGCATCTGTCATTCCTTTATATGCATTTTCTTTACTTGCTGAATATTGCAAACACATCCTTGTTTTTACCACCCATATTGGGTTCGTTATGAGAAGAGTAACAAAACCCGCCTGTGATGCTGCCAATAAATGTTGAGCAGGTCCTAAAGGTGCTTGTAGATTTCCACTTTGTATACATGATTTTATACTATTATAAAAAAAGAAATATAAACCCCACGATGTTCCAGCACCCCATAAATTTGGAGTAACACCTCTGTACAAACCACGAACAGTTTCTTGTTTGTAAATTGTTACGAATGCGTTGAATATTCCATTATATTTAGGTGTATGTGATATCCTACCATCATTTACAGCAAATCTAATTTTTATCACATCTAAGGGATGTAGCATTAAAGTTGCTACAAGGCCTCCAGATACACCAGCCACTAAATGTTCATATTTCACATGATTTAAAAAATTAAAATTTGGTTTAAAAGTTTCACTTATATTTCTCATAGAAGACATAATGTAATAGTTTAAAATTTATTTAGGTATTTTGTTGTAACCGATGGGTGTAACATGTTAATGTTGCGTTCTTTCATTTTTGTCAATGTTAATATAATTTTAGGTTATGTGTCGACTTTGTTATTGATTAGTGAGGCTTTGACATATTTTATTATATATTACAGACAAGTCCTCGGTAGTATAGTGGTCAGTATCCCCGCCTGTCACGCGGGAGACCGGGGTTCGATTCCCCGCCGTGGAGACTTTCTTTTAATTTTTATAAAGGGTTTTATTTAATTGCTTTTGTCTGCGTCGGCATTGTGTCTGTGTCGGCCCAAATGAATTATACTTTTAGCAAACTTTAATATTTTTTTAAGCATTAACCATTTATTTTTTGAGCATTTTAAAATAAAATTTGGGTGTAAGACAAAAGGCCGACACAGACACAAGACCGACGCAGACAAAAGGCCGACAGGTCCAAAAGGCCGACGCAGACAAAAGGCCGACAGACACAAGACCGACTTGGACATGGGGCCGACTGATAAAAGGCCGATAGACCAAAGGCCGACAGAGACAAAAAGCCGACAAAGGCAAAAGGCCGACAGAGGCTAAATGCAGGCAAAAAAATACTGCCATTCAATTTAAATTACCTGGAAAAATTCAATAACTTTTTAAAATTTACTTTACATTTTATACGGTCCAATCAACAAAAATTTATCTTTTGTCATAAATAACAGTGCTATAATAATATTAAGGGTTTGCTAAGAGAAATTACTTTGTGCTATAGGCGATTCAAATTACTCTCCATATTTTAAGGCGGAGTTAATGCGCGTAGTGGGTAAAATAAAGTAATAACGAACTAATATCAAAAATAAAGTTGACATTCGATCGAATTATAGGACTTTTTTGTAGATCTTTAGATGATCTACAAAAGAGTATTTAATTTTTTTAGGCTACCGTTTCGGAGATATCGTCGCTAAACGGAGCGTTGGAATTTTGTTTTTAAAAAAGCGTCAAATAGCCACTATTCGCCAAAGAGAATTTTCTATGGGGGTTAAAAGTGGCGAAAACTATTTTTCAGTTTTGAAATGTTCTAAGAAAATGTGACTTTTATAGATATTTAGACGATCTACAAAAAAGTATTTTAAAATTTTTCGATTAGGGTTACCGCTTTGGAGATACTGAAGTAAGAAGGAATTGATCCCTGAAAAGGTGCATCCAAAAATATCTATTTTAAGGCCACAAAAATGAATTTGAAATCGGTTTAGAAGTTAAGAAGTTAAAAAAAAGTGTTTTGGATCCTTTTTTTAAGAAGGCTCTTACGCGCTTATTTTGCATGCAGTTAAAATTTAATATTTATCATTAAATTAGCTAGACTTTTTATATCAAGCATTTGTTTAGCATTTTATTTTCAGGCAATTTTCTACAGGAACACATATATAATTTATACAATTGAATGTGATTTGATAATTATTAAAATTATAATTAAATATATATTTAAACAACTTTTATTTAAAACGTATCTGCGAATTTGTCTGTCTGCTTTCCTTAGAGGCTTAGAGCGTCATAAACCTATAAGGGTGCCGTTAACCATTCCCAGAAGCGTCTTCGACATTCGCGCGTCCCATTTTTGTGGCAAATTTGGGCTAATTGCAGAATAATTTTTCAAACTTTAATCTATAATGTATTCAGTGTTTACATGTTTAAAAATTACAAAACTCATTAAACATAATTTTCAAATATTGCCAAAGATAAATATAGATTTTTTCAGGAGGTGCAGTGGGATGTTTGAATTCACCAACAGCAACTGCAGAAATAGAAGGTGACGAAGGTGAAGTTATAAGTATTGACACTCCAATATTTCCACAAAATGATATTAAGGCTCTCCTACAAGAAGCGACACCTCTTCCTCAAGATTTACATCACAAAGATAAGAGATCAAATTTGCAATTTGTTTCATATTTCATGTATGTATGTGAAGAAGGAAGAAGTGGAAATATTAGTGATAGACATGTTCGTGAACTATTACAAGAATATCAAAGCAATAGTGAGGATGGTTATAACTTTATGAATCCCGATGTACCATCTGCTGGTGGTGGTGATTGTGCAGGTGAAGCAACGTTGGAAAAGTATGAAAAAAGTACACCTGCACATGGAGACAAAATGTTTCATCACTACTTATCCAAAATTCAAATGAATCCAGGACAACTATTAAGGTAAACAATTTTCTAATTATTTTATTAAAACAAATATATATGTTTATAAATTTAGATATGGCAGGGGATTGACACCGCTTTTATTACATCCAGTGCAAGAAATACCTAAAAAGTGTGCTCATTGTCAAGGTGAAATGGTTTTTGAATTTCAAATACTTCCAACAATAATTCCAAAATTGCGACTGATGGGAGATCCGAAAGAAGGAACAAGATTGGAATTTGGAAACATATTAATATTTACATGTCGTAAAAGTTGTTGGTCTACAGATATTTCGGTAAAACAAGAAGCTGTTGTAGTGCAAGCTGAAATATATTAATTCACTTATAGCAGTTAAAAGTCTGTCCACACTTTTGTATGCTTTATAATATTCTACAAGCATTTATCAATTGTTCACAGAAATAGCTAAAGATTTATACAAATTTCACCTGTTTTAATTATCATCCAAACCTGATAAGGCAAGAAACTATATCAACTTTTCTTGAAATGTTATAATTTCTCATTTCTTAAAAACATATTTTGATAAATAACTTTTTTGTCCAAAGGGCCCCATAGACGTATTGTATATCTGTCAGTTTACCTGTATCCTGATCTGAAGAATAAACTGAAAGTATAACTAAAGTATAGTCACAGATCAATTTTTCATCTAATTTCGACAATTTTTCCTTTAGTTGTGTCAGTTCTCCCTGCTGTTATTGGTGAAATTGGTACCTTGAAAAGTATGTGACAAAATAAAATTTTTCCTTTTGGTAGCTGCTTCATCTCTGGAGAAGAAGAATAAAAACCAGCATAAGAAGGAAAAATTCTATACAACTGACGAGACTGAAGGATGACTACGAATTATTAACCAGAGGGAACCGAGTTCAAATACTGAATAGAACTGTACAGTTACTTCAGTTTGTCCTTCCGACATGACGTCACACATGGAAAACGGACAGATAAACTAAGCATGTATGGGGCCCTTAACATATCTCTACCAACTTTAGTGTAAAAATGTTAAATCTAAAGCATAACTAAAGGTTAATGAATGCTCCTCAATGATTTTATCAGGTTTTAAAATTCGTTTAATGTCTTTTTGTTGTACAAGTTGTGTACTTGTATTCTTTGAACCCAGGCTTGTAGTTAAGGATATACAAAGGTAAAATGCAGTGTTTCAAATGAATAGCATATAGATATGCTTATATGAAAAACTGTTAATTATTACTTCTTGTAAAAAGCTTTAATTTTTATTTTATCAAGGACGTCTACTAGCTCCACTTCTATAGACCATGTACACTAATTTTTATGATATCTTTATACTATACCACCTGCTGATTTTAAGAGTATAATTAGGGATCCCAGCAGTCCCGATTTTAGAAATCCTACCCGCTGTCCCCAACAATAAGAAGAGGACAGAAAAATGCCCTACTTTTCAGAAAATCTTAATAAAACCTATAAAAGATATTCATCCATTGGCAATTAGATCATGATGCTCTATTTGATGAATTTTCTATACTGAAACCATTTAGTGAGACAATGACGCTTCTGGTTATGACGCTTGTGTTGAAAGAATATAAAGGGTGATTTTTTAGTGTGTCCGAATTTCTGATAGTGGTCACTTTCAAACGAACTGTCAGTTTACTGGCGTCTACCGTCAAAATTATTCAGTATAGTTTGGCAAATTATCATGAAACGTTTAACATCAAAGCAATGTTTGCAATTTGTCGAAACTTATTATCGAAACAAGTGTACTGTTCGCCAAACTTACAGAGCACTTCGCGAATTTTATGGTGCAGGGTCGCCGAATTATTGACATTTCACGCTACTCGAAATAAAAACAAAAACAAGAAAAAAACCTCTGCGTTCGTAAGACCCAGAATTTAACCGCAAAGTTTTGTTTAGCAACGAAGCACATTTTTGGATAAAAGGTTACATTAATAAACAGTACTGCCGTTATTGGATTAAAAATAATCCGCAAATGATGCATCAATTGCCTATTCATCCGAAAAAATGCACCGAATGGTGCCATATTTCTTTAAAAATCAAGCTGAGAAGCGCTTGACCATTAATGGGGATCGTTACAGAGCGATGAACAATAATTGTTTAATTCCAAATTTAAATGGTTGATTTGGAGGATTATTTTCTATGGGTTAATGTTAAATCTTTCGTGTATGCCAATAAACCAGTAACTATTTACGCCTTGGAGGCAAACATAAGACCTCAATTACTTGAAAAAGTATTCGGAAATTGGATAAACAGAATCAGCTTTGTCAGAAATAACCGGGGAGGACATTTCTCCGAAATTGTTTTCACATTAATGCCATTGAATATTATTTCGCACAAAATAAATAGTTAAATGATATCTAATTTGGTTGTTATTTAATTTGAATTTAAAGTTCGGTCGCACTAAAAAAAATCACCCTTTACTTACCTATTCAATGGTGTTATTAATAGTGTAAGTCTTGGAATGGATTAAAATTTTCGTCTGACTAAACTAAAACCTTCTTTCTATTACTAACCTAACCATTTACTATTAAACACTGAACATTTTTTAATTAACCATTATTCTTTTAATTTCACTTTTTGAAAGTTGGGTTGAGCTGTTTTGTTTCAGCATTTGCCTAATATTTAATTTATTTTAGTTAGATTACATTAACCCAAACTACCACGAATTTTAATTATTTTAAGCTAATCTTTGTTAATCAAAATTGTTAAAATTTTGCTTAAATTTAGTAAAAACTTTCTTAATTTTTTGAAAATTGGATAAAATTTACATATTAGCAAAATTTAAACAAATTAAAAAATTTTGCTTCAATTTGGAATTTAGTAAAAACTTTCTTAATTCATTGAAAATTGGATAGAATTGAATAAAATTTACATATTAGTCAAATTTAAACAATTTTGGGTCAAAATTCAGATAATTTTAGTTAAAATTGATATAAACTTGATCAAAATTGAGCGCTTTTTGTAAAAATTAAGAAGAAATTGCTATAATTTTGATAAAATTTTAGCGATATTTTTCAACTTTTTTAAATTTAGTTAACATAGTAATGATTTTGGTTAATATTATGATAAATTTGGTCAAATTGTAACGATTTTGGTACAAATTTAACTAATTCTGGTTAAAATTGTAATTTTATGCAAATTTTGTTTAATTTAAAATGAATAAAAAAATAGATTTAAGTAATTTTTCAAAGTTTAGATGATTTTTGTTAAATAGTAACTATGTTGATTAAATTTGAATGAAAATTTGGATGCTTTTAGTTAAAATTGTTATCAAAATTAACAAGTAACATTTGAGCGATATTAATTAAACTGCTAATTTTGGTCAAATTTGTGATAATTTTTATGATTTTGTTTATATTTAAACTGATTTTTGGTCAGATTTGAGCGATTACAATAATTTCGGTTACATTTGGATAATGTTAATTAAAATGCTTATAAATTTATTAAATCTGAAATTTTCGTAAAATTTATTTTGATTTTCGTAAAAACTGTGATAATTTTGTCATAATTTATATGAAATTGCATTGATTGAGAATTACAATTATTTTGGTTACATTTGGGTAACTTTGGTAAAGATTTGGATAATTTTAATTATTTATAAATTCAATTAATTCTGAGCAATTTTCGTCAAAATTTAGTTAATTATTGTAAAAACTGTGGTGATTTGTGATTGTGGATAATTTTGGTTAAAATTATGATTATTTTAATTAAATTTAAGCAATTTACGTCATTTTTTGTCAAATTTACGTGATAATTTATATAATTTAAATAATTTTGGTCGAATTTTATCAAAAGATTTTTGTTAAAATTGCAATATTTGGCCAAAATTTATTTTGGTTATAATTGCGATGATTTTAATTAGATTTTAGCGATTTTTGCCATAATTGGGATGGTTTTAACGATTTTTGTCAAAGTTTATGATTTTTGGGAAATTTTAACCAAGTCCCTAATTAAAATTGCAAATTTTTATATTTTTTGGTCTGATTTGAGCAATTTTTATCAGTCGCCGTTTTAAAATTTTGGGATCCCTAGTATAATACCCAAACCCAACCTGAATATTATACACCATAAAAAAACTTGGAAATAAAGAAATATTCTCTTGAAATTTTTTAAACTTGTATACGAAATAAATGCAAAATATATGTAGGGAAAAGGTAAATGTTAATTAAAAAACAGGTTGCTACCATATCTTGATTAGAAGCAAATTTACTTAATGCAAATCAATTAAGAAGACTACTGTTTCTAGCCCATAGATATATGTAAATAGGAAATTTAATTAATATTGACTACATACAATATATAAATTGTGTAAACCATTTTTATTGTTTATCAAAATATGAAACAAAACAAATAAATACCACATAAACTTTGTCATGGTCATTACATTATATATATATATATTATTATAATATTAAAATAAATAACAGAAACAGGTACATTATACATATATTTCACTTTAAATCTGCAACAGGTCTTTCATCCAAATATTTAACAGCTGCATCATGTGATAATTTGTGCACATCCATAAAAATTTTTAAACATAATTCAGGTAAAAGTACTTTAAAATAATACTGATTGTGATTGTTAATATCATATTTATGAAAATATTTGTGACATAATTTTGCAAGACGCTGAATTTGTTTGTGTGAAAATGCAATCATACTAGTGTTATATGTTAAAAAATCCGGAGTTAAATCTTTTATACAACTAATGTACTGACAGTGTCGTTCACTTTTTATTTTTTCAGTTATAATATCTTTACAATATTGCTTGTTTTCTTTGAAATATTTATCTATATCATTAAGTTTTAAATACTCACATCCTAAAACAATATCAACTTTTTTTGGACTGTTAAAGTCGTATGTTTGTTTCGCATTATTTTTATAATTTTCTACAAAAGTGTAAGCATTTTCTAATTTTGCTGTATAAATTTTTAAGTTTTCTTTTTCTTTTTTCATCTCTTCAAATGTTGGCAAACGAATTCCATATTTTGAAATAGAATTTCTTTTAATGCTTACTTTATTATTATATTCTAAGTTTAAATTAACATCATAAGTTCTCCTGTTTTTACGTACCGTATCTTTAACAGGCGATACTTTTAAAAGTTGCTTAGCAGATTTAGGTTTTATTTCATCCTCTGTATCTGAATCAAAATAATTTCTCTTTCTTTTAACTATAATTTCATCTTCGCTTTCTTCGTTGCAATGTAAATTTTGTGGAGGTTTAGTATTTTTTATCTTTTTATCAGTTAAATTTTTAATATTGGAATCTTTAATTACACGTTTCTTAATATTTTTAACAACATTTTCACCATTTTTTTTATCTATTGACATTTTTTTCTTTGTGCTTTTTTTAACTACATGATTTTCAGCACTTTTAGTTTTTGTTTCAACAATTTTTTTACTTTGAATATTATTTTCGTTAGTGGGGAATGTTTTATTGTCATCATCTATTATAGAATTGGTCTCTTGATATTTTTTCTGTTTTTCTCTTAAATTTTTATTTTGACCGTCTTTATCATCTCGGGTTATCCATTTTGTGATTTTGGGGCTATTTGTGAAAACTATTTTTGATTTAGAAGATTTTGAACTTCTTTTGGTAAGTTTTTTTTGTTTTGCATTAATCTTTTTATCTGGTGAACAGTATTGCGTTATAGGTACTTGTTTTAAATTTGGCTTTTGTTTTTTGGACTCATTTGGAGAAATATTTTCAGACATGATTACGGTGTAGTAGTAGTAACTGTGCAAAATAATGTTAGATCAGTTAGAATATTAATCATCGAGAAATAAATTAAATATTAATGCATTAACCTTTGTAATGATGTTTTGTCATCCTTGTTTTTTTTATCGAGTGAATCATATGTTCATCCGTTGGTGGCGGTAAGTTGATACATGTTGCCAACAAAATAAAAACTTAGAATGTATCGAAATTTATAATAATACCAAGCATAAGCAAGTAAAACATTATTTGATTATTACAGTATGTGGCAAAAACATATATAAATAAATATTATTGCAAAAATTGAATTGCATCTGCAAGAGTTCATATGTATGGAAAGGGCAATACAGAGAATGCGTAGTCTTTGCTTCCCCACATAGATCATATTCTGGTAATTATTTATGCCCTAGTGAATTTGTCCATACAATTTAAGATGATAATAAATCACATTTTTACTATGTTTATTTATTTACCTGAAAAGTTTGGCAACAAATGCAATTTGCACCACGTAACCAATAATGTTTTTTAGGACATAACTTCCTAATGTCAAATGCTGTCAGTTTATGATTTAAAATGGCGCCTCGGCGGCATACAAAATAGAGAAATATAAGCATAAGCATTAATAAATGCATTTGAATTTATTGTTACGCATATTTATTGGTTTAAAGGGAAATTAATATGGAAAATATGAAAAAAAAATTTAAAACTTTTGACAGTTAATTTCCTTGATTTCAACTTTACGACAAAAAAATGGAGGTGTGGTCACCACACGACTTTCATTTACTAATTTGAGATGTTTTTTGGGTTAACTATCATATTTAAAGATGTTAAAATGTATGTTGGCAATAATAATTCAATTAT
>JARJDX010092170.1:0-10439 GCA_030264735.1 Gymnusa sp. GC000175
GGGAACTGTAACTGTTGTAATATCATATATAAAATGTGTAATGCTGTCTAATGTGTGAATAAACGTTTCTTTCTTCTGTTATAATTAAAACTGTGTCTACTTTATTTTAACAATTATAATCAGCTGACAATGGTTATATATCATTCTTAAGTGACAGATGTACTATCGGAATTATTACCAACATATATTTCATCAAAATAAAATTGCAGAGGCATACTGCCAACCGAATGGGCTGATAATTAATGAAAAATACTTATGTTATTGTCAAAAGTAACTGATGCACAACTCCACCCTTTATTGAGTTAACATTTCAAATATTAGGTGCTGTACGCGTTGAATACCAATGTTTTTAAGCATTAATAAGCTTACCAAGTTCTGTTGCATATCATAAATTTTGTTTTCTTTGCGTTTAATTGAAAACCTTTAATGGCCATGTCTGCATGGCATGATTTCTCTGGGAATACGATGGTTCTTAAAATAATTTCTCATCTCTAGCGTAATGTCCCTGTCGATCCATATTTTTAATTTATTGGGTTATTGGGTGCTAACCTCCTTCATTAATCACCAATGATTCCAGGTTCATAACTTGGAGCTGTTTTTTATTTTTTCGCGATTACAATTCTTACTTTTTATTCGTAAATGTAGGAATATATAAGAGGCCACAGTCGTGCATAAGGCGTGGCCTCCGAATCAAAGAAGATTAATAAACAAAAATCTTATTTCACATTTATCCGTATGGTCAAAGATTGCCCAAATGTAATATTTCTCCGCATGAAGGCGCGTTGATGAGTTATGTCAAGGGCCTTCAAAAATGGTTAATAACCACGTGACCGCGTAGGTAGGCTAGTCAACAATATTTTAATGTATATTTCCATTAAACTATCAAATGTAGCTCAGGTTGCCTATGGACGCGGTCACGTGTTTATTAACCATTTATGAAGACTTGACACTTATGTTCCTCCCTCGATACCCGATACTGCCGACATCATAGAGTACGACATATGTACATGTATATATGTACATAGACCTCAATCAGTAAATCAATAATTGCAACCAAAAGGGTGTTTGCTTCATCCAATTATTATTGTTTAAAATTATTTGTTATCCTGTATTTTGGTTATTCAGTTTGTGTTTAGAATTTGTGTTTTTATTTAAAATTAACAGCGGCAAAAATTTTAATGAACTAAATTAGAAATAATAATAAAAAAAAACATCCCAAAATCACGCGTTACGAAATTTTACTTAAATACATTTAAAAATAGTTTTTTTGTATTAAAATATTCAATCTATTTTCTTTTATTTTTTGTACGATGAAAAAAATGTACGCCACTGGGCGTTGTTTCAAGTTACCAAATTAATAGCACGAAAGTTTCTAAGTGTTCCATGTTAAACCTTTGTGCGTTTAGTAACATATTCTCTATTAAGTTGGTCATTAATATTTGGTTGTCAATTATTTGACGTCCGAAGAAACAAGCTTGATCTTGGTTCATCTTAATTTTATTTATTTGAAGTGTATCTAATGTGTGGCTTTTAATAGAATTAGGTAATGTAAAAAAACATAATGTATTTTGTGCATGTTTTGTTATTACTGTGGTTATTTATATTGCCTATGGGTAAAATCCATACCAGACGCGGGAAAAAAAATGTTTACATTAATTACCGATTCTGCTATTAATTCAGGAAGTTGCCAATTTTTGGCGTTGTTTTATTTATTTCTTCTTTATATTAATTGAGATGAAATCGTTATGTAAGTTATAAATATTTAATAAGCATCCTATAGCATTAACAAAAAAAAATTTGATGCCACCATTATCTCACATGAAATGGATCATTATATTGTAATAATTGAATATATTTCTTGCTCCAAGCATGATAAATAACAGGATGAAAATTAGTGGTTGCTTATTTTTTTTAATGATACGTTTGTTATTTATTTATTCAATTGTGTAGGTTCAAGAAAAAAATTAAAAAAAGTTAATTCAAAGTTTTGGATAAATTAACTGAAATAGTGTAAAAAGTGATTCTTTTTTCATGAAAATATATGGTTTTTGCCAAATTTTATAGATACATTGTTGCTTACTTTGATTATTAAACATTTTTGTTGGAAATGGTAAGTAATAGTCAATGCATTCCAGTTCTTAACTTTAATAATGGTTGCAAATAAATTGTACACACTAATTGACTCAATATTATTTTTAGTTTTTAAAAAAAAAATTGTATTAACTTGTTTAATTTTCTTTTAGTTTTACATTAAGTTTGAAGTATACCTAATTTATTTTGGTTTCATATTAAGTTTTACCAAGATTTTAAATTTCAATCACATTTAGTGTATGTTGCTGGTACAATTAGGAATAAGTATGACTTATTATTATCAAAAACTTTTATTTATCCTTTTTGAGTTTCAGTTTTGGGGGTTATTGCTGTAGTATAGTGTTTCTCAAAATTTTCACATATATAAACCACTTGAAGGTTTTTTGGTGTTCCTTATTCAATAAGGAACCTCCAATTTAGCGGTAGTATAATGATATTAAAAAATGGTGGTATAGTTACCACCTTTTATTTACGAATTTGAGACATCTGTTACTTTCGACAAAAACATAGGTGCATTTCATTAATTATCAGCTTAGGTTGGTGGTATGTTTCTCAAATTCATTTTGATGAAATGTATGTAGGTATGACCTCCGAAAGTGACATCTGTCACTTTTTATATAACCACATTTCATTATTTGCCAGCTGCTTATAATGACATTTATGCAACTTGAATAATTTCAATAAAACTCAAGCATGAGTTCTAAAAATGTTAAATTTTGAAAAAATGATACCAAAATTTGTTCAAAATTTAATTCTAAACACTTTTGTACTGTTTTTTTCCATAAAATTGATGGTTTTTGAAATATTTGCAAAAAAAACGTAATACCCAATAAAGTACCACTTCCAGGTGGTGGACTTCAGCCAAAAATCACTGGGACCTCCCAATTTTTGTTAAAAGCTTAAATATGAATTTTCAAGCTGATCTGTTTAACTGTCTGGTCTGTAGAGAGGACACACTGACAGACACCACTTTGAAAACAACTTTTTTTGAATGGGTGGAGTGGGAAACGAATAGGTTTTACTTTCAATTAATTCATAAAGAACATTCCATTAGATAATACTTTCCAAACTTGGTTTATCTTAAATTTAAACAATTCTGTCTACATAGCATTTAGGCCAATTCGCCTACTTTAAAACCATTAAATGATTTCTATGTCGGTGGAGCTGGCAGTTTTCCAAATACCAGTAACTTGTCTTCTAAAAACAATGAGGACTTTTGACCAATCACCCAGTAAATTTGTTGCAATTTCAAACCTACATAGTTGTAATCTCTTTGTGAAGATTTGTTTTTTCCATGCTATCTTCGATCAAGGTGCAAACTGAGGTATCTAATGCTTTGAGGAAGTGTAAGGTTATTTAACACTACTGGTGGACAAATTAGCTTAAAGTATATATGACATGTGTTGACTTGGTTTCATTCGCCTTTATAAACCTTTTCTTGAGCCAGTTTTGAATTTTTAACAAGTTCTTGAAATTTTTGTTAAGCTGCTACATGATCAGTGTGAGATGCCAACACTGCTCTGTCACCGATATATGTCACCAACATAGTTAGCCACGATTTGGGTACATCGGCCGTATAGGAGATTAGAGACTAGGGTATTGGTCCTAGGACACTGCCTGAATTAATCTGAAGCAAATGACTGTTTTACAAAAAAATGTCTTTTCGTTAGATATAATTTAAGGATTTGACAATATTGATATGGAAACTTTTTCTCTTATTTAAAATAGAGTCCTTCTTTCATGCCATACTTGATCGAAAGCTTGACTTATGTCTAAGAAAGCTGGTGAGCAGTATCTTTTGCCTACCAAGTCACCACTTATCTTTTTAACTAATCTATGTACCTGTTCTAAAGTTCCATGCTGATCTCGAAATCCAAATTAATAATTTGGAATTAGATTGTTTTTATCTAAGATAGCTTTAAGACGCTTTAGCGAAAGCTTTTCGAATATCTTTGAGATTTTTTTTTTATAGGTTTTCCATATATGACCGGCCATAGGCCATTAATAGATTATGCGTTAGTTGATTCGCATTATAGGTTAGATTGTCTATTCACAAACCTCTTGGCTAATTCTTTATTAACATCTTGTGTTTGCTGGCAGCAAACTGTACGAAGTAACAACTTTAGTCTTTTTTCCTGGTTTTGATATTAATATGATCTGCGCCACTTTCTATTGTGCAGGAAGGTAGTGTAATCTTAATATTGAGTTAAATAAATATTGCTTTATATACATAGGCTGATAGATTTTTTTTAAACCTTTCCACTTATTAGGTCAAAAAAATTTTTGTAACAAAGCAGGATTTTTTAGTTATGCTTAATAATGAAGTGAATTATCTGTTAAAGAACATAATCTGTTCTAAAGGTAAGTGTCCACACAGTGTGACAGTCTCAGGATGAGGTCCATTTAAGATTACTTTAGATCTCTAGTCAGTGGTTGGAGACTCACTAGGAGAATTCTGTGTCGACTTAAGACTGTGAGTAAAGAGAGAGAAGGTTATGGATCTTTCTTTGCATCTCATTGCAGTCGCATTTATTAAAGTTTGTTTCATTTTTTTCACACATACTAAGTTTTTTTTTCACGATTTCTGTAAAATTTATGCTTGACATTCCAGAAACTCTTGCTCCTCTAATAGGAGATTAACTTGAAAACTTTCTCATCAGTCCACTTTCAAAAACGTTTCTCAACATTCTCATCATTTTCCACGCTCATTTTTAAAAAAAATATCTAAAGTACTTAAATTTAAATAAATTAACACTGTTGAAATCTATGGATCACTTTCAGCTCTTCAAACAATGTCAGAAAAGTGGAGACCAAGTCACGAGAGCAGGAATAAACATTTCCACTTGTGACACGTGCACTGGCTTTGTAATATTTTAATTGTTTATCTAGTTTTATTGTTTGATTTTTAAAAATGCGTGACGATTTGCAGTTTAATATAATTTTTTGTGGAGGGCTTTTTAAGACAATAATGGAGATTATGCCACTAATGGGCCCTTTTCTCAACCGCAAAGGATGTACCCAGCAACTTCTTTGTCGTTGTACGTTTGATAAATTCAGCAGGTCCATAATAACATCGTCATCTTCATAGTCTAAAAACATATTTATTCCAACTTGCAAGAGGTACTGCTCTTTATTCGTTCCTTCTGTGTGCATTGACCAGGTCGCACCTGGTCCGCGCCACGTCCTTGCACGACGTATCTTTTGTGTGAATTGGGGTTAACGTGAAAGTTACATGCGATAATTAATTCTCGTTTTATTGCGGTGTCAGCAAAGGTAGCTCTGAGGACCTGCTGACTGGTCGAAAGTTCTGCAGTAAAGAGTAGGTACCTTTATCTTATAACAAAGACTGTCATGCAATCCTGAGTCGTATTGTGGGGCGTAGCGTTGTTGACAACGACATATACTATATAATATATACATGACGTTAGTTGTTGTAGGTGTTTATGGACCAAGCAACCTCTATAATTTGCATGATTATCGTTGCAGTTTACAGATTTCTTTGATTTTTCTTTTATGATGCATTTTTTAGCGTGGTGGGTTCTTGTGGCAGAAATTTTTTGTGTGCCCATAGTTCTGACATTTAGTGCATTGAGGTATATCACACGTTTGGTTCTTGGGGGTTCAAACTTCAGTTTATAAGAAGTTTTATATCTTATCATTCTCTTGGTTATCATTCTCTTTGGTTTTAAGGTCAACATAAAACATTGGTAGTGGTCCTTTTGATGTTCCTGATATTAGTTATATGGTTTGGGAATACCTGGTCTTTCTAGACTCGGCTAGTCCGACTCGGTCCACCGTTATTTTTCGGACTATCCATTACTTTTGACAGAAACATAATATTTTATTAATTGTCAGCTGATTAGAATGATAATATTTCTCCGCAACTTCATAGGAATGATTTCACTAAAAAAATTTAAAAAGTGAGCAAATTGTAAACACTTTTGTACTTTTTGTTTTCTTTCATGAACTTGATTAGTGAAATATTTGTAAAAAAAAATTTCACGTTTGATTCTTGGGGGTACTTTTACGAAACATGAATTAAAAGGAAAATTTAAATTGAATTGTTTAAACACCAGAAACTCGTCGAGTATATTAAGTTTTCGGATTTTCCGAGTTCCAAAAAATCATACTTAGTTCTTACAGGTCCGTGAGCTTGTAAATCAGGCAGTGGAGCACAGCGGTCAAGGCATCCGGCTGCTGAGTGCAATATCGTGGTTTCGCGCCACACAGCAACTTCCCAATCCGCCTTGCTAGCGTGGGGTTTCATGGCTAAAACCTTCTCTTAAATAGTAGGTCCACCTGTAGTGCAAGTTGCCAGCATTACAGGCAGAGAAGATGCTATGCATCAGGAGTGGCGTGATAAAAAGCTGAAGTCGACGAACAAGCTTGTAATTCTTATTTTATGGTTCCCAGATCAGTTCACGGATGTAGGTCCTTAAGGACTACACCATAACTTCTTTTTTGTTTAAAATTTTGTGTATGAAATTATGTATTGTGTTTTAATGCTTTCATTACAACGGTACATATATACACATACACCACTTCAAAAACAACTTTGTCTGAATGCGGGGTGTCGAAAACGTCTATGCTGTATAAGTATAAGGGACACACAGATACCACTTCAAAAAACCACTTTTTCTGAATAAAGGGAAAACGGCTTAACTGATAGGCCTGAAAGTTCATATTTAAGCATTTAACAAAAATTGACTGATTCTACTGACTTGGCTGAACTCCGCCAACGGGAAGAGGTTAGGTTTTTCGTTTTTTTACAAATATTTCACTTATTAAGTTCATGGAAGAAAACAGAAAGTACAAAAGTGTTTACAATTTGCAACATATGTTGCTCACTTTTAAAATTTTTTTCGTGAAATCATTCCCATGAAGTTGCGGAGAAATATTATCATTCTAATCACCTGACAATTAACAAAATATGTTTCTGTCAAAAGTGACAGAATGTTTAAAATTCGTAAATAATATTCTTGTGATGACCACACCTCTATTTATATAATTTTTATTTTATTTAATATCTTGTAGTTAAAAAAAAATAAAAAAAGGTAGTGAAGTTTTAAAGCATCAATCTATTAATAAATAAATTACATAATAAAAAGGGTAATTTAGAAAGTTTAAGCCATCCTTTTAGGCCGGAAGTGACTAAAAATCGCTCATTTTTGAAAATTTAATTTAAACCGTCTTAGCGGTATAAAAGATATTCTCTGCATTCCATACACTTTTTCACCTTTGTAAAATTAGGAAAAAAACAAAAATAAAAGTCAAATAAAGTAATGCGTGATAATTTTGATCTCCTGGAGATCCCTTTACTGATTTATCAATGGTTGTCAAATATCTGGTGCATTTACATGGGCAATATAAAATTTTTATATGCATTATTTTTTTTATTATTTTGAGTGCAAATATATGTATATTTATTATACACCTGCTTTGTGAAATTTCTTATTGCTAAACAAATATTAGAATGTATTTTGGAGTTCACGTCATCAATATGGCCGAATTATGAATTCTAAAGTATGATTTAGCGGCGTCAACCTACCAATTTAAACAAGTCAACAATAATATTTCATGTGGTAACGTAACTAGCGAACTTATGACGTGACCAAAAGATACATTGCTCCATGTATAACATGGGTACATTACAAACTCTTTTAGACCATAAAAAATGGACTCACTAGCACATTTAGCAGATTCATAACATGCCTTTGAAGTGGTAACATTTATTTGAGTTTTACTCAACTGTTTCTACATTGATTCTGAGGGAGTAAAATGTGTTGTGATATACCAAACCACTTAGCAAACTTTGCAGATCCTAAAAAATAATACAGTTTTTAGCTTTATATGATGAATGTTTAAGCCGTTAACTTACGTTATAAGTGTTTAAAATCAGTTAAAAATAATCAATAATTTTCACAAAGCAAGTTTATATTTTGTGTAGGATTTTATTTAAAATTTTTAGGATTGTTTTATAATGGTTGTGGGAACTTCAATCAGTTTGGTACAACCTTTGTAGTCCTGTTATTATTTCTGTCTCGTTTCTGTTTCTCGTTTTCTTATGGCTTTTTTATGATATTAAAGATGCTACTCCTCCTTTAGGTAAAGATCTTCGCCTATTCAAGACTGGAGGGAGTAGCACTGTAAGTATAATATTTTAATCCATTTTTTTCTACTTTTACAGCAACAATGCAAGAGGATAATCCTTCATCTTTTATCAAAACTATTTTAAAAGATATATCCAATTTGGAGAGTGTTATAGAAGAAACAAAATCACTTCAAATTCAGTTGCAAAAAGATGAGGAAGATAACAATTTTACAACTGAAAGTTATATGAACAATACTAAAAATATAGTGAGTTCATTAAAGGATTCCGTTGAAAAAATCAATATTTTTTTTGATAAAAATTATAAGATTTGGGCAACAAAGGAAAAAGGTGACATCACTGTTAATTTAAATTCTTCTAATAATCTTGAAATAAATTCAGAAAATTTAGTCAACGGTATACCTTCAGATGAATCAAAAGAACCTGAAACTGAATTAGATGATATCAACAATGAAATCCCAACAAATTCTGTTGAAGATACACTTAACAAAGATTCTGAACCTGAAGAAGTCTTTCTTAATGAATCTATAGTTATCAGAGAGGCTTTTAATGTACCTGAATCTTTAGATAACTGTGATACAAATTCTGATGATATTTTAAATAATTCAGTCAATTTTGGTGATTCCATAAAGGAATCTGGATCTATTTCTGAACCTTCCACCGAGCTAAATGAAATTAATGTACCGGAGGAAACTGTACAAAAGGAGAAAGAAGATGTTGAAGTAAAATCGGACGTTGGCAAAATCAAATTGGTTGATCTATCAAAATTATTAGCACCAAAAACAAACGAACCAAGCAACAATGACATTTCAATTGTCGTCTTATCAGATTCTGATTCAGACAACAATCCTATAAATCGCATAGCTCCGCAAAAGATAAAATCTTTGAACAACAACACAGTCGATTTAGATGACAGTGATGATAGTTTTAGAGTATCAAAATATTCAAAATCAATATTAAAGAATCGACAGAACGGCGAGGAAGGTAGATATAAAAGAAATCAAAGAAATAGAGATTCGACACCCAAAAAAGTAAAATTTGTTGAACCGGACAAGAATAAAGCACTTTTGGCAAAGATTGTAGATTCAGATAGTGGTTCAAGTAATTCATCTGATTCTGAATTTGAATCTAAAATTAGGAGTAATAAAGCACGTAAAAGAAAATTAAAAGAAAAGAAACTCATCAAAGACTACAGTATAAAAGATAAAAAATTAGCATGGGAAAGTTTTGTAAAATTGCCAAGAGTACCTGCCGAAAAGTTAAAGAAACAGTACATGAAAAGTTTGGAAAAGTTAGAAATAAAAAGGTTAGCTTGAATTAAATCCAAATTGGAATAGGAAATAAATTTTTGGAAAATAATTATTAATTCTGTTAATTACTTTTTTCTAAATTTAGGTTGACGGATATGAAGCATTTAAAGCGTTCTAGAAAGCAAAGAGATGAAGAAAATTCTTCGGATTCTGTCGATTCTTCAAAGTCTGCAAAGAAAAGCAAATCAAAACGTATTGTTCATATACCATTCAAAACATCCAGTGATGAGTCCGAAATGGAACAGGCAGTAACTAATGAGAAGGAAACATGCACGTTTGAAGAAGTCAACAATGTAATTAATAATGAAAATGAGGATGATATGGATGGTGCAATTTTGGTAAGTTTTAATATAAATATAGGTTTCTGAAAAAGAAATTTATTCAATTAATAATTTCAGGATTTGATAACGTCCGATAAGGAAGAGAGTGAAAAAGTTGAGGACGAAAATGGTAAAAAGGTAAGTGGTGTTCATATTTTTCTCTTGATTTTTAAACAATTTTACAATGTTCTCGCTAGCCATACCAAATACAAGTAATCGGTTCCACTTGCACACCGACATAATTGACGGACCTAAAACTAAATATACCGGGTGTACCATTTAAACTGACAAATCAATAGATTCGAAAAACACGCATCGTACGAAAAAACTGTCTCGGATCTTCGTGTCCTAAAATCAGAAAAATTTCGCACCAACCAGCTATTCCTTGTATGAGTGTTTGGAGAACTCTGAAGTTTCATAAATTTCATCCATTTCATGTGTCCTTGCATCAGGAATTAACTGGCGATGACTTTCAACGTTTTGTTGAGACAGCTGAGAGAATTTAAATAAGCCTGAATTTATTGCTTGTGTGCTATTCTCTGATAAATCAACATTTACAAACCACAGTGAATGTAACCGCCATAACATCCATTATTGGGGTGTAGAATA
>JARJDX010092198.1:0-12720 GCA_030264735.1 Gymnusa sp. GC000175
TGACTGTTCTATACTGTGAAACAGAAATAAGGTAGAAATCTTAAGTGATCACACATGTCTGCAGGGCCGAGGACGCCAATTAGGATAGGATTCTTATAAGTGGTTGCACATTTTAGTTGATAAAAAAATAAACTTAATAATATGTTTGGGGAGTTATATTTCTGGCAGTAAAATAGAATCATTTGTAATAAACAATCAACGGTATTATTTATTTTAAAATATATGTGATTGCAGCGCCAAGAGCCAGTGCCGGTGGGAAGTAGAGTTGTTGGTTTGCAACTCAGCTATTGACGAATAATTTCATGAGAGTTGGTGCACCATGCATTAGGTTACGTATTCGTCATCTAGGCATAGATTTTAGGCATCTCTGCATCTCCCAATCTCCATACACAACAATAAGTAAAAATATATTTGAGAATTTTACCAATAAATTCCAAGTAATTCTGATTGGCCACAATTAAAACTACACTTCACTACTACAGGCACCAAGGCACTGCACAAAGGTATTAAATGCATTCTAAAAATACTAATAAAAAGACAAAAACTAAGAATTTATACAAGTAAACACAAACCAAAGCTTGAAACTAGTATTTACTTCCTTTTGTAACAGATTTTATTTATTGTTTTTTTGTAGTATTGATCTAGTGATGGATTCCACAATTAATATAAAATCTGAGATTGAAATTGAAGAATATGCCATTACTTATCATCCCTCATCAATATTGATTTATAATAATGATATAAATTGTAAACAATTAAATATTAAATCTGAAAATGAATCAAAAGCCATTTACAAAACAGAAAAAAACCAAGATATAAGTTTTTACCAAGCAGAAAAAACCCAAGCAAAATTCTCGGAAATTTCTAATTTAAAATCTACAATTAAACTTGAAGAGATTGATGAAAGTTTTCCAATTGAAACCGCAAGTCTTTTAAAAACAGCAGATTATTTAACTTTTGATGAAAAAACATTGGAACAAAATAAATATGTAATTGTTGATGTAAAAGAAGAAGTTTGTGAGAAAAGTAATGATAAAATGGAATGTTTAACGACTCGTAACCTCCCAAGAAAATGTAAACCTGTGAGTAAACGTACCTGTGAGCTATGCAGCAAAACATTTTTGAGTGGTGATTCGTTAAAGAAACGTTTGGTTATACATTCTGGAGTGAAATCACATGTCTGCAAATTTTCTCAATCTGATAAACTTGCAGTGCATTTGAAGGAACACACAGATGAAAAACCTTTTACCTGTGAGGTATGCAACAAAGTATTTATGCAAGCTTCAAAATTAAAGCTTCACGTGACATGTCATTCAGACAAAAAACTTAAACCATTTATTTGTGAAGTATGCAGCAAAGGATTTGCCGACTACTCTAATTTAAAGAGTCATATGAGATGTCATTCAGGTGAAAAACCATTTACTTGTGAAATATGCAGCAAAGGTTTCTCACGTTCCTCATATTTAAAGATTCATGTGAGATGTCATTCAGGCGAAAAACCTTTTACTTGTGAAATATGCAGCAAAGGATTTGCGGACCCCTCAAATTTAAAGATTCATATGAGATGTCATTCAGGCGAAAAACCTTTTTCTTGTCATATATGCAGCAAAGGATTTAAGATATCTTCAAATTTAAAGGTTCATATGTTATGTCATTCAGACAAAAAACCTTTTACTTGTAAAATATGCAGCAAAGGATTTATGAAGTCCTCAACTTTAAAAATTCATGTGAGTTGTCATTCAGGCCAAAAACCATTTACTTGTGAAATATGCAGCAAAGGATTTTCATGTTCCTCTACATTAAACAATCATATGAGATGTCATTCAGACGAAAAATCATTTATTTGTGAAATATGCAGCAAAGGATTTTTATGTTCCTCAACTTTAAAAAGTCATATAAGATGTCATTCAGATGAAAAACCATTTATTTGTGAAATATGTAGCAAAGGATTTCTATGTTCCTCAACTTTAGAGATTCATATGAGATGTCATTCAGGCCTAAAACCATTTACTTGCGAAATATGCAGCAAAGGATTTGCTGACCCCTCAAATTTAAAGAGTCATATGAGATGTCATTCAGGCGAAAAACCATTTACTTGTAAAATATGCAGCAAAAGCTTTTCACGTTCCTCAACTTTAAAGATTCATATGAGATGTCATTCAGGTGAAAAGCCATTCACTTGTGAAATATGTTGCAAAGGATTTACGGATCTTTCAAATTTAAAGATTCACAAGAGATGTCATTCAGGCGAAAAACCTTTTACTTGTAAAATATGCAGCAAAGGATTTACAATATCCTCAAATTTAAAGGTTCATTTGAGATGTCATTCAGGCGAAAAACCATTTACTTGCGAAATATGCAGCAAAGGATTTGCGGATCCCTCAAATTTAAAGACTCATATGAGATGTCATTCAGGTGAAAAATCTTAAATATGCCGCAAAATATTTGCACAATCCTCAAATTTAAGGAGACATTTATTTGGGGATACATTCTAGATTAAAATCACATGCCTCTAAATTGTGTAATAAAAAATTTATTATATATAATTATTATTTTTTTGGTGCCCTACTTTGACTACTATCCTGCATGTGGTTTCCCTTGAGAAAGAGGGCTTTGGTATTCAGGGTGATGGTTACTTATCTTGTTGGTTGCTTTTTATTCTTATATTATGTTTTCTTTTAATTGTTGTCTGAATTGTGTTAGTGACTTTATGTTTTTTATTTCTTCAGGTATATTGTTATATAATTCTTGTCCTGTATTTCGGATGCTCATTTTGAAGGTTGTGCTTCTTGCAGATTGCTTTTTGTGTCATAATTATGTATTTCTTTATTTTGTGTTGGTTTTAGTTTAGTTTTTATTAATTTGTTTTTTATTTTATATACAAGTGTAACAGTTTTTAGTTTTATTTTTTGTTGTATTTTTATGTCTTTGTAAAGTTTTTTTGTTGATTTTATCTAGGCTGGTTGTTTATAATTTTGTTCTCTTTGTATTTAATTTTAATTTGTTCAAGATAATTTACTTTTGAAGAAAATATGGCATTATATATGTTCAATTTTGTATCTTGTGTTGGAAAATTTCCAGCTGGATAGATTGCTCCTGCATTGTGTTTCCATAGTTTTATCAAGTAAATGAAAGTCTACTAATCGCGAAAATTTCGAAATCAAGATATTTGCGAAAATATCCCGTTTGACTTCTCCCAAGTTGTTACGTTTTTCGGTTTTTTAATCTTCTAGCTCCAAGACCGATATGGAAATAATCACGGAAGGCCTACGAACAGCAACGGACTATGATAGACTAAATGATGATCAATTGTGAAAAAATAGTAGGTTATCAGGTAGATTCCAATTATTTTCTTTTTTTGTGTTTCCTGTTTATGATGAAACATTGTGGCAAATATAGAAAAGGTACTAATTTTTTTTCGTATTGTTTTAATTTATTTGCAGACCCTAATCATTAAATTAATTTTGTCAAGCGCCTTTAATATAATTTGAACCCTTGTTTAAATGCTTGTCTGGGGTTCTATCGCTTCGCAATATTTAAACTTTCGCATAACGGATCCTAAACCAAGGCTCACGACAGGTAAGGGCGACGCTAAATAATTTTTTAGGATCAGGTTGCAAGCTGCAAAAATTTATATATATTTAAACCAGACAATTACCTATAAATTATACAAAAAAATAGTTGTATTTATAATATTTTAAATATTAAAATTTCTTTCGTATAAATGGGAATAAGGTACAATCGTTTATAATTTTTTTATGTTGGTAATAAAAACTGTTGTTGGTATTATTGTGGTTTGGAGGGAATTTCCACGCTTCTGATTGGTGCTTCGGCCATTTCTGCGAATCAATCTTGTAGATGTTTTGTTCGCGCCGGCTGCCTGCACTGCCGCCATTTCATCACTTGTTTTGGTCACCTGTGGAGCTCTTGTGCTTTTACCTTGGGTAAAATTGTTCAGAAAATCAACCAGATTAACATTAATTAATACATAAAGGTATGAAATAAAAGATATTATTCACATTTTCTTTATTTTTACGACAATATATTTACATTTAAAGGCATGATGTATAAAGCAAGCAAATTGCAAGCACCTAGTAAAATACATTGTTAGAAATATATGTTTGTTTGTTTTTGTATAGACAGGCTTATTAATCAAGGCAACATTGCTAGGTGGAAAAAAATTTGAATTAGTGTTAATTTTTCTTAGAGGTTATAACATAACCTATATTAGGGCGCCAAAATTTTATTCATGTTATCTCTTAATTCAACACGTGCAAGATTCATTCATACACAATTTGCTTCCAAAAAAGCGTTGTTTTTTTTTAAATAAACTTTACAATATTTAGCTAATGAATTTATAATTAACAAATTTATCACAATTTCAAGTCGTATTTAATACTAAAGTTGGAATTTTAATTTGTTAAAAATGGCCAATAAAAAAAGCCGATTTAGACTAAACAAATACAAAATTCCAATATATATTTTCAAGCTTACAACTTAAATTATGGACGGTTTACAATAATTATTTTTACATAGCGTGTTTCAGGATTAAAATATAATTTACATGATTTTCAATAGAGTAAGATAATCTATGTTTTATATTTATAGCACATGATATTTAAACGCTGCACGACTTTGGAAATAATCACAGCTTTCAAAAGTTTCTATTTTAGGCAAAATTTCATTACGACATTTGATTTGTTGCATGTTTATGCAAACATTAATAACTGCATTGCTGAAAATGTAACAAAACCATTTGTATTTAACATTTTAATTTGTATCATTGTAGAAATTGTAACGAATTAAAAAACAAGCTTCGGCTATTAAATAATGTAGTAGAAAATATTTATACATAGTTTTATCAACAAAATCAAATAAAAATTGCGATTTTTTAATGTATTGAAATATATTTTCCATTTTCTTACATATCACATCTATAACTTTCGGTAGCGTTTCTCAACCTATGGGTCGCGTCAAAATTTTAATGGGTCACGAAGGCGCCAACGAAATAAAAAACACCTGTTGACAAAAATCCTACATGCGTATTGGTTAGGATTTTATTTTATCCCTAATTGGCTATCGACCGCCGGTCCTTCTGCCGTGTTAAATGTGATGTATGTATGTATATATGTATGTATGTGTGAATGTTGGTTAGCCCTTGATTCTAGTCTAGTCTCTAGATTCTAGTCTAGAGCTCTAAAGCGCCGCCCTCGCCTAATCCGAGAACCTGTGAAGAATTAAAATTTTATGTTGTCTGTTGTAATTAATACCTCGGCTTTACTACTCTCTATTTAGCGACAAAAATATGATTTATGATTTTTGTTTATGAGTGATAAATGATCTATCCCCACACAAACGCCCATTCCCACTACTTGTGGTCCTTTTGGTGTCTGAGGTTGGAACCATCATTAATATTATTATCTTATTGGCCGCTGCTTTAAATAGTTCGCTGCAACCAAACCACACACAGGTTTTTTATCCAGGAGGCTGCATCTGCCTATGTTCCTCTTTTTCTTGCATAATGAGTCTCAGAGGGGCATATTTGGGAGATATAATCACATGACCAAGGTACTCCAGTTTTCTTTTCCAAATTATAAACATAACTTCACAGTCCTTATTTACTCTTTCAAGCACCTCTTTGATGGTTATTAAATTTGTCCATGGTGTTCGTAACATTCTTCGATAGCACACATCTCAAATGCCTCTAACATTTTTAGTTCAATTGTTTTAGGGTCCATGTCTCGACTCCAGATAGCAAGAAGGAAAACAAGAAGTATTCTTATACGTAATCCAGTACCGATAATATCGTATATATCTGTTGCAAAAAAACTTTTTCATTTTTACGAGCGGTGATCTTTCTATTTCTATTCATGTTATTTCCGCTGCTTGCTTCCCTGCCTGTTCTAGTGGTTTGAAGATATTTAGAGGAGTGCACTCTTTCAGTTACCCTATTTTTGATAGTCTTTTTTTTTGTATTTGTTGGTTTTGTGATTTAGTTACTACCAGGCTCCTCTTCTTCTTTCATTGACTCTTGCAGTCAATACTCTTTACATTTGCGGTTTATTCTTTCTAATATGTGCTGCAGTTCCGTTTCGCTCTTTGCTAATAGCACCGTGTCATCTGCATATCTGATGTTATTTGTATACTCTCAATTTACATTTACACCATTTGACTCTTCGGCTTCTCAAAGATGGCTATTGAATAGATATAGATATTGAATAGTATTGGAGATAGAATAAACCCCTGTCTTAAGCCAGGTGCATTTCCACACCTCGCTCAAATCTTTTTCAAATTTTACGTTTGCTCTTTAGTATCCTGCATCCTTCCTGTCTATGTTCTTACCAAGCAATAGTTGACGTAGTTTATCATGTCTGCATCGAAGCTGTTTTGAAAATCGATAAAGCATGCAAACACATCTTTATTCATGTTCTAAAATTAATTCCGAATCCTTGTTCAAACTCCTTTTATAAATCAAAATTGGATATTACCTATGCCATTTTCTATTATTCTATAGTTCCTTTTATGGATAATCTTATAAGAAGATCTTTAGTATATGACTCATGAGAACAAAAGTCCTATATTCGGAACACTTACATTTGTTTTCTTTCGGATTCAGTACAAAGGTAGATAGTAGCCATTACTTTGGGATAAAGTCGCTATCGTATATTGTATTAAAGAGATTTAGAAGACTTTTTATGAAACACTTTAAATATTTTCACTGGTCCAATGGCTTTTCTGGGCTTCATGATTTTTAAAGCGTGCTCTACTTCACGTATTATTATATTTGATTCTTTGTCGGATAGGTGAATAGTAGCCATTACTTTGGAATAATGCATCTAAAGATTTAAGACTGTCCCATCAGGTTTTTATCAAATAGTTTAAATATTTCCACTTGGAGATCTCATCTTGTCATTTTCACCTGGTATTGCATTAAATTTAATATGCATATGAAAGCTTTCATAATTCCTTTCATGCATCCTCATTTTTTCACACTCTTTGGTGATCCATTCCGTTTTTGCTCTTTTTATTTTTTTCTGGATTGCTTTGTGTAGGATTCTATATTATTTTTTGTTTTTGAGGTTCCGCGCTTATTTATTAGGTCTACAATTTTCTTATTCATTTCCGACTTCTTCCATGTCTTTTCCTCACCAAAATTTCCTTTAGAACTGTTACCAGTGATTGAAATCTTTCATCAAGATCTTGCTCTTGGGAACCTTCACTTTCTTTCGATGTTATTTACATCCTGATCTGTACTACTGCCTTGCGCATCGTTTTTATTTTTTAATAGTTCAACATTCACATTATTACTTTTTCTTTCTAATCGCTTTGATTTCTTATGGTCTTCTTTGTATCGGCTGGTGATTTTCAAATATAGACTACGGAATGTTTAAACACTGTATTTGTTATAATGATATTCTAATCCTGATAGAACTGGATTAACCAGTCACAGTAATCTCCTAACGTTTTATGCTTCTGAGCATTTCATTTAGATATTTATATAATTCTTTAACCTTCCTTTAACTAGAGGATTGCTTTCTAGATACGCTCTCTTCCCGTATACAACCTTTTTGCTGCGCGATCCAAAATGTTTCTTTGAACGTTCTGCGACCTAATTGTTTATATTACAATTTATAATATAGTATATTATATCTTTGTAGTAGGGACGTGTGGGGTTGCTATTCCTCAAGCGGACACAGCTACGCGATTTAATGCGTACTATATTATTAGTTTTTATGTTAAATGCAAATATGATTTTCTTTGGGTTGTCCACGATTACATGGATATGGACAGTGGAACCTCCATGTACCAATTTAAAATTTTACTAGATTTGACCTGCAGATGATCAGATTATTAAATCGAGCTTTTCTCTAGCCACTTTTACCCTAACAACATGAGTTATTTTTAAAACTGCGCGATTCATAAATGTCGACATAACTCTTGTTCTTAAAAAAAACTAAATTATCTATGCACAACTAAAAATAAATACTTTTAAATGTGCCTAAAAATCGCAAGTAAAACTGTTTATAAAATGTTAAGTGCAGTTTTTTAGACCAGTGGTGCGCAAACTATTTTCATTTGCGACCCCCATTCTTTGAAAAAAATTGTCGCGACCCTGAGTAGACATTAGACGTTTTTTTAATCGTGAACGTAGTTGAATTTGGCGACCCATGGTTTGCTCACCACTGTTTTAGACAACTGAAATTGTATTATACAGCTAAACAAGAGTAGTGGCGATTTCAACAATCTTGACGCCACCTTGCGTACGATTTAGAAAACATATTATAGGACTTATGCCGTACTTATTTACCTATAAATTCAGAAAGATTTTAAATATAAAATAACTCAAGATTTCTTATGCCTCAATCTTGCAAAATCTCAAAAAATATATAAAAACGCCCTGACTAGCCTAAGAACACAATCAGCTATTTAGGTACACCAGCGCCACCAACGGAGATATAAATCACCAATACGTCTAAGACGAAAATTTGATATATACATCTGACGAACATATTATGAATTATTATCGTTATTTTTAATAAAAATATGTATGAATCATTTTGAAGCCGATTTCACCAACATTCAAAATTTGAGTTATTTTCAGTTGTGTCTGTATCATCGCAAATAAACGCTATGTAAAACAGTGCGTAAAATATTTTAGCTCCTGATTTAATAGAGAGCTTCCCCTATCTCGCTCCCCTTCAATGCGAAGCATAAAGTCATAGCGCGAGCTGTAACAAGCCATCATAATCGTTGCCGTTATCATTCGCCCCTTTTGACGTTTATCAGATATTTGTGTGTTTCAAAATTAGCCCTTTGACATTAGTAATTGATCATGCTAGATATAGGGTTAAACCTCATTATTTTAGAAAGTAAAATCCATAACACAGATGTCAAAACACACAGTAACACGCCGCCCCAACCCAAATCCAACGACCATGACGTATTAAAAACTCTTGCCCCCAAAAGGTGTGCTGATAAGAGATAACCCCTACTACTCAACGGGCTTACAACCCCATCCACTGTGCAATCGGCGTCCATTCGGTACCAACCTGTACCATCCGGGCCGGCGTCTACTCGTGGACGACTCTGCACCCTTTTGAAGTGGATTATCGACAACGTAAACAGCGCGAAAGAAGCTGAAAATTTTAATCATAATCAGAGCTTATTGTATATTTTACATTATAATTCCAACAGAGGGTTGTTACCCCGCTGCGCTCGACAAGACTTAGGTGTCGTAAACCATGTAATTTACCATTTTGATGACTGCTTTCTATGTGTATTATTCATTTTTTAAAAGGAAATGTATTTATTTTTACATTTAATACAAGGTTCCGCCTAGAATTTAAAAACTCGCGAACCAGGAGGACCATTTAAAATAAAATACAATTTTAAATTTAAAGCTCTTTTTTGAGGACGCATTAAAATCCGACCGCGGGAGTTACGTTTCCGACTTGCTTATCTACAGTACCTTTGTAGGCTAGGGTTTTCTTGGGAAAACTGTTGTGGGTTAACCAATAACGTAGATTCGGGTTAAATTTTTGGTAAAGGCTTGGTCGTAGTTTTTGGATAATAGTATAATTAATACAATTAATTTACATTAAAAAAACTAGAAGATGTGACTGAATTAACTGAATTTCATTGCTGTGCGGCATTTTTAACGTGAGGGGCCAGAGGCATACACGATATTTCGGGCCCTTCTCCCTTAATTAAGCAAACAGAGTTGGTTGAAAAAAGATGGTTTGCCGATTTAAACTATAAATTTAAAAAATACGGCCCTATCTTAAGAACGGTCGAGTTTTCCTTTTTCATTTAGGTTTAACATTATTTTTGAGACCTTTATGTCTGAGTTTTTATCTTTATTTTTTTTACTGTTGAAGGTTGTAAAATAAAAAACAAAAACTGTAAAAAATAATTACTGACCTGCTAATAAGTACATGACCCCAGTTACGAGTACAGCACTAATTTGATGTTGGCAGACACCGAAAGCCCCAACGAGGGCAGCGCTGCCTAAGATAATCAGGCAAACGAGGGCGCACGAAATAGATAGGTTTTGCATTCCTGCAACAAAAAGTATTACAAATAATTAGATAACAATATCGACTCTGCATTGCGGAAGTGAGATTTGCCTGAATGCTTTCCATGTCGCTTCCAATAGCCCGCAGCGCAAACTTACATTTCACAGCTGGTGGCTATTTCCAAGCAACGCTTTTCGATTAAGTCTACGCTTGGAAAATAAAAGAACGGATCTTTCAAACGAAAAACAACGCGCGACTGGAATTCTTCATTTTTCCAAGGCACGTGAAGACCGGCTTGTTGATCCTTGGCCATAAAATTTTAAATTCACCCAAATTGAAACTGCCTTGTGTAAACAACCCCATTTGTATGTATATTGTGTACTTATAAATCTACTTTAATTTTCATTTGAGGGTTATATTCTTTTGTATATTTGTACGGTAATGGAAATCCAAAACAAAATCCTGTGTATAAGGGCAAAAACTTGTTTCAATTACTCGTGTAAAGTTCGACATACAAATTTGTTTAATATTTTTTGACATTAATAATAACTAAGAAGAACATGGGGAGATTATTTCGTGTATGCAAAAATTTCAAAATAGGCCGTCAATCGAGCTTTGTTATTGTATAGTCAGGGGTGGGCAAACTACGATCTACGGGACACTTGTCGTCGGTGAAATTTGTGCAGCCTAAGATAGCTACATTGCCATTTTTGTCACTATTCGTTATATATCGAAAAGTATAGAAGAAATTGGAAATCACGTTAAAGCTAACACATTTTACTTGTTTATAATTTTTACTTGAAAAACCATGGAGATATGATGCTAAAAAAATTGTTTTCGGAAAAGACAAACCAAATTTATGCCATGAATTTGGTGAAATAACAGCCTATTAAAAAAATGGAGGTATCATTTGAAACATATCCTTTACTTTTAATAAAAACATAACTATATTTCTTTAATTATTAGCCAATTAGATTGGCAGTATATCTTTGAAACTTCATTTTTGCTGAATTGTATGTCACTTTTGAATGATATATATTATATAACCCTATTTCATTCAATGTCAGCTAATTGTAATAACAGTTATGTCTCTGCTACTTGATGGGAATAAATTCAATAAAATGTTGCTTAGTAATGAACAGGGAAGAACACTTGTACTGTACGTGTTTTTGTATAAACTTGATAGTTTTTGAAATATTTGCAAAAAACCGGAAAACCTAACCAATAAACTACATGCTAGATTTTAGCCAAAAGTTACTGCGCCCTCAATTTTTGTTAAAAGCTTAAATATTTCCAGGCCGGTTAGTTTAGCCGTCTGGGCTGTAGAGACGACAAACACAGACAGAAAAAACTTTTTCTGAATGAGGGGAGTTGAAAACTGATATTTCCGCAAAAATCTCGATGTTGAAAATTTTCGCGATTACTATACTTTTATTTACTTCGTAAAAGAATATAAATTTGATAGTAATAGTAGTAGATTAAATGATTTTTGGGTAAAAATGTGATAGTTTTCTTCAAAATTAAACGATTTTCATCAAAATTTAAAATATTGTTAAAAGTGATTGATTGTGCTTAAATTTAGGAGATTTTCTTTGAAATCTAAATATTTTTGAATGAAATTTCGATGATTTTGGTGATTTCAGTGTATTTATACGAAATTTAGTTGGTTTTGGATAAATTTGCAATGTGTTTTGTTAAATTTAAGTGATTTTTGTCGAAATTTAGATAATTTTGGGTATATAAGATGTTTTTGAATAAAGTTGCAATTTTTTTTTGGTCAAAATTAAACGTTTTTAACCAAATTTAAGGTTTTAAATAAAATTAGTATTTTGATGAAGGTTGAGAAATGTTGCTCAAAATTTAAATAATTTAATTTTTTTTTTAAATTTAAGCGATTTTCTTCAAATTTTAAATGATTTTATGTAAATATGTTTGAACTTTTTCGATAATATTTGTCAAAATTCACATGATTTTGGTTAAAATTGCTATGATGTTACCGAATTTGGTAAAAATTTAATGGTTTTATTAAAATTCAAATAATCTTAATTGAATTTGAATTTTGATCGAAATTCAACCCATTTCGTCAAAAATTTAAATAACTTTTCTTCAGATTGCAATGATTTTAATCAAATTTAAGCAATTCTTGTCAACAAAAATAATATTTTGTATCGATAAAATAATTTTGACCAAAATGATTGATTTTCATCAAAATCTAAATAATAATATAACTAAAGTCAGCTATAATTGAGCTTAAATTTAAGTAATTTTCGGCTAATTTTAGCGTGTTTCGTTAAAATAACGTTGATTTTGTGTAAAATGTTTTTGTTAAAATTAAATGATTTTAATATGTATATCAATTAATTTATATAAATTTTACTAAAATAACTACGATTATGGTATAATTTGATCAATTTTATTATATAATCTGAAGCAGGGGTCGGCAACACGGTTTTTTTTGCAATGCCTATTTAAACCTATCGATTATCTATAAAATATGCGCCCTCGGTGATTTTCAAATTTGTATTGTGCCCAGGGTTGCCAGATTTAAAATTGAGTCTCGCAGGACAAAGTAAAAAAAAGGCCATTTTATTGGCGATTGCAACGTCGATGCCAGCGCCTCTAACGGACTATCTGGAAGTTGAGGAACTGGGATAACAAACCAGAGCCAGTATTGAGTTTACATGTGTGTCAATTGCTTTTGATA
>JARJDX010092205.1:0-31564 GCA_030264735.1 Gymnusa sp. GC000175
AAAAACCTAAAAACCTTACCAATAAACTACCACTTCCTATTTTTGGATTTTAGCCAAAAGTCACTGGGACCTCCTAATTTATGTTAAAAGCTTAAATATGAATTTTCAGGACGATTAGTTTAGCCGTCTGGGCTGTAGAGAGGACACAGACACACATACAGACACACAGACAGACAGACACCATTTCGAAATCAACTTTTTCTGAATGAGGGAGGTCGAAAACGGATATTTCCGAAAAAATCTCGATTTTGAAAATTGTCGCGATCACTATACTTTAATTTACTTTGTAAATGAAAGTAAAAATTAGCAACCAAAAACTTCCTTTTTTATTTTCGGTGGTACGCCTCGCACCACAAACTTCCTCGAACAAAAAAAAATTTTCAAAAATAATTGGCAACCCCAAATTTATTATTTTTTTTTTTCATAAAACCATCTTGAACAAAAAAATTCACTTTCCGCCACCTAAAGAGCAAATAACTGTTTTTCAAAAAGTCGAAAAAAAAAAATTAGCACCCCCAGGTGAAAATCGCGACGAAGTAGACATTTTTACCCCTTTTTTTTAAACAAAAGAATTGCAAATAATTATTTTTTATGCATTTTTAATTTTCAAAAAATTATATAAAAAAAATTCTGATGTGGTCACCACCTGACTTTATCATACAATGAGATTTTAAAATGTAAAATTTTGAAAAAATTATAACAGAATTTGTTTTAAATTTAATTATAGACACTGTTCTACTTTTATGTTTTTTCCATAAACTTTCAAATATTTGCAAAAAACCGAAAAACCTCACCAATAATCTAAAATGATATCTTTTTCTGACCAAATGTATGGAAATTTTTCCAGTTTTTTGCATGTATCTCCTAAACGAGTTGACCGATTTTAAATTGCTTTAAAGAAGGTTGTAGAAAATTGTTTTGGGTACAAAATAGCCCTAGCAAGATGGCTTATAATAAGCTCAGAATCGGCGTGAAAGCGCGTTTTCCAAAACGCCAAAAATCGTAAAATTTTCAAACCTTGGAAACTTTCGGTTGATGGATTTCAGCCAAAAGTAACTGGGTTCTTCAAATTATTGTTAAAAGCTTAAATATGAATTTTTGTGGTGATATTATGTGTATTTCCACTAAATCTCAACTTTTTTTGACGATTGCAATACTTTATCTATGCTAAAGTAAAAATAGCACCCCTAGGTCAAAATCTTAAGGAAGATGAGATTTGTAGCGCAAATTGCTCCGGTCCACAAACTGTCACCTCGAATTGGAACAGTTCTATATTAGTTTTCGGTGGCAGTTTGTGGACCTCGGCTTTGTCTTGTTTTGTTTTTTCATAGGACAGAATCTTACTACTTGACCCCTTGCTTGACAATTATAACTGATGAGGGTCTCCTATCCGCACGCCATCCTATGGCTTCCTTTCTTTTTGGAACTTTCTTGTTGCTGACGTTTTCATCTTTGCTGCTAAAATCTGTGAGTATTGTGATGATAGCGCAGGTAATATTCTCTTTCGGAAGATTGCATAATGGGAGACTTCTTCTTCTTATTATGCCGTCTTCTATCGGAGGTTAGCGATTTTTACTACATCAGTCAAGTCTTACCCCCCCCCTCCCCCCCCCGGAAAACCGATCGGGGGAATTGAACAATGTCGTCGTGATGATTTTCCTGGGGATATCCATTAGGATATTTAATGTATAGGTTTCCCGTTGACTTCTACATCCCATGCCGTTGACCGTGCTTTTCGGTTCATCCGCCCTTGGGGTATCTTTTACCGCCCCTGGACAAGAGGGTGCCCATCTTTTTTCTAAGGAAAAAGTTTGTTACATATCCCGATAGTCAACTAAGTATTGTCTTCTATTGTATCGCCGATATTCGACAGATATGCAACGGTTTTATTAATTTGGCCTAGCTATCTATATTTTCATAATCTAGAATTTTATAATTTTTTTTATAATTAATAAATGGTTCAAAACTTATTGTTCCTTGTTGGTTCCTTACTTTGATAATTCGTTTGTTTGTAAATTCGATCATGGGTTTATTAGTTCGTTTGTTTTCTCATTGTTTTGCTACTTCATTGGTTAAACCGTTCTTTGCTTCAAATTTTGGTATTTGCTTATTTCATTCGTTTGTTATTTTGTCCATTAAATAATTTTTTGATTTGTCGGTTGATTCATTTTTTTTTGTAGTTATTTCGACGATTCGTTCATTGGATCGTTGATACTTTTGTTTATTTGTTTGTCGATTTGTTCGTTAGTAGTTAGTTCGTCGGTTTATTCTTTGGTTTATTCGTTAATTTTTTTGATCTTTCGTTTATGTCTTCATTGTGGCATGCTAAATGCAGATGGTTCATGGACATACTCCGTGCAATATTACATTAAGCCGTTTGCTGAAGCTTTCCCAAATTTTAATGTAATGTATAAGAGGGATGCCATTTACAAGTGAACCAGACGCATTTATTCGTATGGCTCATTTTCTTTCGAAGTGGCATTCGAAATGCAGATGGTTCATGGACACACTCCTTGCAATCTTGCATTAAGCCATTTGCGGAAGCTTTCCCAAATTTTAATGTACAATATGAGTGCTTCGTACAACATAAACAAAATTTTGTTTATCGCTTTGAAAACAAGCATTGCGTTTGTAAAGTCAACAGGAAGACCTAGCCTCTTAACAGGAGAAGTTGTAGAAGATATTAAAACTAGAATAAATCAAAGCCCACATATATTCATCGCAAAACTGTCTGCGCAGTCTCGTTTTACATTCTTTGCTACGTTGGTTCGTTCGTTATTTGGTTTATTATTTCAAACGTTGTTTTATCTTTAGTTCTTGAGTTCATTTATTATTTCGTTGATTCTTTCGTTAGTGCGTTTGTTCAAGTTTTCATTCGATCATTTTTCGATCATATACCCTTTTGCTCTTAGGACTCACTTTGACAAGATTAATGTGCACCATTTATCTCTGGAATTCTGGGGGGATATACATCGTGTTTAACGATTGTAATACAGTCGAACCTCCATAAATCGAACTTCTATAAGTCAAAATTTCCATATCTCGAATTTTTTGTAAATTTCTGCATCCAGGTCGCATTTGGTAGCTATTTCTGTAACTCGAATTTTCTATATCTTAAATTTTATTAGTGAACTATGATGATTCGATTTAGGGAAGTTCGACTGTATTTTTGTAGCCTTATTACCTATAAGGCATTAAAGTAAACGTAAATAAAAAAATGTTCGTGTCTTTGCATATGTGAAATTTTTAACGGCGACACATTTTTTTTCTCAATAAAAAACCACAAATTAGGGACAACTAATTGCCGCTTCCGGCGGAACATAGCGGACATCCTCACACCTCCGAGCTACCGGCGCACCACCGGCTCGAATTATATTGTATTTAGCCGGACACCTTTATATTGTTATCTAATTTGTCCAGTCATTGTGGATAAAGTGTTCCCATTCCTCGTCGTATCAACATTATGGCCCAAATTTTTGTTATTTTACGGGGCGCGCGTTTAACTTTCAATAAAATCTATTAGCTTCCTGATATATGGCCATATGGTTTAATCGTTATTTTAATTGGCTGATTATCACCTTTGTTCAACCTCACAATGAATTAGTGCCGAGGGGGCTATATATCTTGTATTAAACTCTTTCCGGTTCTATTACAAATTAAATGCAAATTAATATCCGCTTTTTAAAAATTTCAGTATACGGTTCCTATCGCGCGCACAATTAATTATAAACCATCACACCGTGTAATTTATATACTTTTTGTTCCTTTCATAAATTTAATCCAAGAGATTTATTTCGTGTAAAAATGCAAAAAAATTAATTAATTTCGCCGAAAATTGCCGCGTTAATTGATTTCAATTTGTTGCGCACGTTTCGATAAGACGACAAAATTGTTGTCGTAAATTATAATCAAGTAGGCACCCACTGGTGATGCAACGCGATACACATTTTCGAAATCTTGTTGCACTGGTCACCTGGCCATCATTTGCATAAACCATCCATAAGACAATTAACTCACTGAATATTTAAATTTTAATCGCTGATTAAAAAATAAGTGAACATGCAACTGAATAGGGAACGACTCATTATTCAATTGTTCTAATTTGTGTTTCTATAATTAACTTAATTTTTTTACAAATAATTTAATTTAATTATTTTAAAATTCATTTTTTAAATTCAAAATGCACATTCTTTGAAGTGGAATAAATTTGTTTTAAAATTGGGACTTTGTGCTAAAATTGTGTTGTGGCTCAGTAGCTGCAGTTGCGGAGCAGAATTCACGACTCGTTGTGGGTTCGAGTCCATTATCAAAACTTTTGTGAATTATTGGCTGTAAGCTAAAATTACAATTCGTTCTTGATTCAGATCCCAAGGCATAAACACTTTTTTGAGAAAGCTAATTATTGCTGGTATGAATAAGATTTAATAGATCACATTGTAATAGCTAAATAAATTTAATTCAACGTTGTTGCAACAACAAAAAGGTTGATAAAAAACAAAATGTTTTCATATAATTTGTACTTTTTCAAAAAGGGAAAGTAAAAATGGTGCAAAAATAATTTCATCAGATGTCGACGTTTTAAGGTCCTATAAAAGAATACGAGTGGAAAAAACTTTTTTTTTGTTTTTAATTTTTTTTTTAATTTATGTAAAGTGGAATTACAACATAACACACCTTTTTAATATGGGTTATAGGAGACGATAATATAAAATATCTTAATAGCCGTGGTCAATGAGTTGGACACCACAAGATAATGAATGAGCTGTTGTGGGACCTAATTTGTTACCAATTTCCCATATCATATCAGTTGCCCGCTCAATCGAACTTTAAGCATCTGGACAGATACGTGATATGCAAAATAATCATTGGACGTATTGGAAATATCGAATGTCGTGTGGTCACGCTGTATAAGTCTTCACGACACATATATTACTAAAGTTAATATAAAAGCCACCCTTGAACTCAATATTGCACACACATATTTTACAAAAAAAACTCAAAAACAAAAAAAAATTACAAATATTATTTTTAATTTTCCGAAAAGCAAAAGTAAAATCGAGCGAAAAAAATTTGAGATTTTATCAAATGTCGATATTTGAAATTTTTTATTTTTTTTTATTGAATTTTGCGGCGTCAGCCACTTTATTATTTATAATCATTCCAGAAAAATCAACTTTTTTTTATATAAATAAATTAGGGTTGCCAACTTTTTTATGAACAAAAAGTGTTAGGGTTGGCAACTTTTTTTTTAATTTTTTTTTTTCAAAATATTTTTGTTCCAGGTGTTAGTTCTTTATTATTTATAAGCATTCTAGAGTTACCAACTTTTTTTCTTGGCTCATAAATTAGGGTTGCCAACTTTTTTTTTTTATAAAAAAAAATGTTGCGGTTGTCAACTTAAGAAAAATGATTTTTTTTTTTTAATTTTTTTGTTCTCAAAAATATTTTTGCTCGAGGTGGTTTTTTTTACTTAATACATAAATTAGAGTTGCCGACTTATTTTTTTTATAAAAAAATGTTAGGGTTGTTTACTTAAAAAAATGAATTTTTTTTTAAAACGTTTTATTTTTCGAGATGGACCGACGCGGTATCATTTTTTTTTTTTTTTAATTATTTTTGCTTGAGGTGGTTTTTCTTTACTTAATGCATTGCCAACTTTTTTATAACGAAAAAAATGTTAGGTTTGTCAACTTAAAAAAAAAAATTTTTTAAGTGGTAGTTTGTGGACCGACGTGGTATCTGAGGTACGAAATACCAACGAAAATAAAAAACGAACTTTTTTCATTATTATTTATATTTATCCTAGAGTTGTCAACATTTTTTTTATAAATAAACTAGGGTTGCTAACTTATTTATGAACATAAAATGCTAGGGTTGCCAAATTTTTTTGAAAAATGTTTTTTTTTTCAAAATTATTGTCGCTTGAAGTGGTTTTTTTACTTAATACATAAATTAGAGTTGCCAATTGTTTTTTTAAATTTTTTCTTGTTTATAATTATTTTTGCTCGAGATGGATTTTTTACTTAATACATAAATTGGGGTTGCCAACTTTTTTTTATGAAGAAAAAAATGTTAGGGTTGCCGACTTTAAAAAAATCAATTGAATGAAATTTTTTTTAAACGTTTTTTTGTTCAAAGTGGTAGTTTGTGGACCGACGTGGTATCCGAGGTACAAAATACCAACGAGAATAAAAAAACGAACTTTTTGTATTATTATTTTTAATCATTCTAGAGTTGTCAACATTTTTTTTATAAATAAACTAGGGTTGCCTGCTTTTTTTGAAAAATGTTTCTTTTTCAAAATTATTTTTGCTCGAGGTGGTTTGTTTTTTATTTCATACACCAATTAGGGTTGCCAACTTTTTTTTATGAATAAAAAAATGTTTGGGTTGCCGACTTTAAAAAAATCAATTTCTTTTTTATAAATAAATAAATTATAATAAAAACAAAAAAAGAAACTTTTTTCATTATTATTTATAATCATAAAGTTATTAACTTTTTTCTTTATAAATAAATTAGGGTTACCAACTTTTTTGTGAACAAAAAATGTTAGGGTTGCCAATTTTTTTTCAAATTTTATTTTGTTCTTGTTTGTGGACCTCGGCTGTGATCGAGTTCCTCTCGTATTTTCTTCATATTTGCTTTATATTTTCGTCTTTTGAGTGTTTGTTTTCTAATTTATGAGTGGTTAGCTTAATTTTTATTTTTGCTCTTACCAACATATGGACTACATTTCCATCTGATCCACTCGCTTCCCTCATTGATCTCATTAAAGTCGTTTAGTAAATTTCTTGTCGATTGTAATAAAGTCTATTTATTCTTAGACTTTCAGTCTGACGATATCTAAGTGGTCTAAACATCATGCATTTCACTAATTTAAACGAAATGAAATAAATATACACTAAAATTAGCGCCGCAATCTTGATGTCGATTTTATCATTTGCGGTGTCTCCCCCTAACGATAATTACATTTAATAAGTAAAAATTAGTACCTGCAAATAATATCTATTGTTCTTGAGTTAAAAGAAATATTGCACTGCTAACGACATCCTTAATAGTATTGTTTTAATGGCAATGGTTTCTTGCACTACAAAAAAAGTTATTATTTTAAAAGGGAAAATTCCATCTTTATTTATAATTATTGCAACAATGTGTGTGTCGTTCGCGTTTCAGCATGAAAATTAACAGTAATTGCAAATAATTACGCGCGTTAGTTTTTTTTTCGCTCAATAATTAACTCGGATATTTAAATGCAAATATAAATGGCCGCAGTAATAAGCAATTATTTAAATTAAGAAGGCACACAAAAGCCTCTATCTGTATATTTATACATAATTTCGTGGCTAACATTCGTATAATTACAAGTTCAAGAATGAAACGAATTAATATGTAATCTAAAAATCTTCGAAAATGTTATTAATTATCCATGGCGTAATCTAATTTCTCATCAAATAATCGCTCGTTTTATATCGCATGTAATTTTCTTTTACAAATGAATGTAAAAAAAGTACGTTTTTTTATAAAGTTAATGTGTTTTATGTACAACAGTTGCACCGCATTACAAATACACATTTGCGCCTTGATGATCAATTATCACCGGCTTTTGTAAACATATAGAGTGAAAAAATAAAACAAAATTTAATTCGCCGAAACAGTGGTGGTGGCTCGTTTATTGGACATTTGGTAGACTGGTTTAATCTTAATTTTAATAACTAAATTAATTTTTAAGAATAGAATTAATGCAATTTTTAAAAATTTGATATTAAAATGCTGCATTTGTATGTTCAAAAGCGTGCATGAAGTGAAAAATAATTAAGGTAATTATTTAAGAAATTAAGCAAATTATTATTGACCTTTTTTCAAAATATGTGTGTAATTATAATAAAAAATGACACCATGGTGTATGCCTACCAGCTAAAAGTACAGGCCAAAGGCCTAACAACGAAAAAAGGGATGAAGAAGATGTTTTTGTACAAAATATTTTTAAAACTAATTTTTGTGCGAGTCCCAATAGTGTCACTTTTTTTATAGTGAGTTATTATAAAATGCACTTATCAGTAAAAAGCCACATTTCATGAAAATGTGTTCGGATAAAGCGGAACCGCCGGCTTGTAAAATTTGCATCGATTCGAGTATTAACTAGTTCTAATTGTTTTTCGAAATTGGTTTTCACTGACTACGATAAACAACATGCTGTTCTCGTATCATAAAAGAACAATAAATTAGCAATTGTAACCTAAAAAGTTATCAAACTAAATATTAAAAAAACAATTTGTTTTATAACATTATCAAAAGGATGTAAAGATTAAACTAAATCTAAGAAATTAATAAATGAAACAGAATAAGCATAAATGTTTATGCATGATGTTTATCACAAAGCTTTAAATTGTATTCTGGTGCAAAAAGGGTTTAATTGGCTCATTAGGAACTGTTTTACAGTGACAGTTATAATACTTGCGCGCGGATTTAATCTCTTCAGAATACATAAAAATCCGAAGACCTGATATTCCTGATCGATGAACCTATAAGTATAAGACGGATGGAACGACGTTTATTTTTTATTTAATTTGCTTTATTAATAATTCCACTTAGCTAAGTAACCACTAATGATCATAGTTATATTTAGTCCATTTAAAACGCGCACTTTGCACGATTATCTGACAAAAAGCGCAAACTGAAAATGGAATGTAATTTTTTAAAATTTTAATGCATCGATCGATTGAAATTCCTAAAAAATTACTTGTGTGTGAGACTTGTCACATCTAATTTATAAAAGCGCGTTAGTTTTATGGGCATCGAGTGAAAGAGCTTTGTCACATAACTGTTAGCTAAACACCATGTATAAAATATTAAGTAGCTGCGCTCAGGTACTAATACTTAAGTAAACAATCTCAATGATCGGCCAGTCAGTTTTATGAACCCGTCTTGCCACCGCTGACGTCTCCGGCGCAATTAAAAACTGCGTGGTCCACTTTTTAATCTGTCCCTATCAAAGTGGGAGGTCTAAGAAATCAGTAATTTAATACAATAATTTTTTTTAATCGAATCTTACACGTACACAGTTCGTAAACCTCAAACGATATATTCCTTAATTAATTAATTAAATTTATAATCTCACGTTATAATATAATTTTAAGAACATTTTAGATTAATAGGTGAAAACATCTTAAAATTTTGTTTGTCGTTACTGGGGATAAAAAACTAAGAATCTAATTTGCAGCTATGAAATGAGCCTTACCATATTAACGCTTTGACTGCTATATGCGTATATATACGATCCTGTAATTGGCTTGTAATTTCATTCTTTTTTATAATTTTAATTAATGAACAAATAATTTTTAAAAATTTAGCGTGTTTTATCGCAACAAAGCTGGCGCAGTCGGTAGGATTTTTGTGACGAGAAGCGAAATCTTCCAAATTTAGTGCGTTTCTGCGCTCTTCGTACATATAAATATAATAAAAATATATAATAATAATCATAAAATAAACTTTAGCATGTTGTTGCTATACAATATCAATAATAAATACATGAAAGCGCATTTAGAAGTTAAAGGCTTAAGACCAAGTTGAGCCACTACATGCTTCTAGTGGTTCTCGCCAAGGTTTTTTTAAAAAACTTAAACTGATCGGATTTTGGTTAAATTTGGCCCTGGAAAATCTAAATTTTTTTCATTTTCTTAAAATTTGTGAAAATTTTCGTGTAAACCAATTTTTTTCGCGATTTAAAAGTTTTTTTTAGAAGATTCAACATTCTTTTAATTTAGAATTTAGCGACTGAGGTCGATGTAAGTTTTTTTTACTTTCGGGTTTAAGTCGCGTATGTTTATTGGTTATTGCCAACGTTTCGCTCGCCATTGCAGAAAGCATTCTCAAGACGGAAAAGTCCGATGACAGTAAAAAAACTTACATTCTTTTAATTATTATTCCCTTATTTAATTATCAACGTCGTCTTGTTTTTTTACTTTTTTATTTTTCTAAGATGATCTTTGCAATTAAAATTTGACCATATGGATAGGATGTGTTCTTAATTGTATTAATATCTGGGCAATTTTTTTCTTCTTCCAAATTTTTGGATAAAAGAGGCAATTACAGACGGTCGCACACAATGAAAAAAAATCATTCCACTTAACGGAACAGCAATTTTTACTTAATACAGAAAAGTATGGCTGATTAATGATGGCAGGGTTCACACGCATCGGTTCATTTATTAGATTGTAGCCTCTGTCCTTTTACAGATGTTTTAATATATCGGGCGAAAAGCACCTTGCTGTGTGAATGACCACCACATATTGGGAACGCTTTATATCATACTACTTTCATAAAGGCGATTTATTAAATTAAACTACCTGTTGTATAAATTGGATTTATAACTTTTTATTATACAAATTACCATTTTGTTGTAAATTCGTTACAAAAAAAATTTATTTAATTTAATTTTAATTAAATCTTTTGTCGTCTTTAAATTAATTACAAATAAAATTATCAAAAGAAAAAATTTAATTCAAAAATCCTTAAATTTATTGTGATTTAATATAGAATGTTATTATAATATGTTTGGGTTATAGTGTTACACATTAGGTGAAGCAACTACTTGACCTAAAATGTATATATACAGGGTGTCCATTTTTTGAGCCCCACCATTAGGATCTCGAGAACCGTCAAAGATACGAGGTCGGTTAAATTAGGGCAAAGTTGCCACATTAGGAGACCAATTTAATGATGTATTTGTTTTTCCGAAAATATGCATAGGTAACTAGATAAAGCAAAAATTTTTCCATTTTGTTTGTATCATTTTAAATAGGACCATTCATATTTGAGGTTTATAAACTACGCTTGACACTTGTTTAAGAATCACTCGCTCCGATACGCGTCGCTCGTGATTTGAAGCTTTTGGTTAAAGTACCGCGTGTAAAACTGTTTGCATAATAATATACTATTTTTTTCAATAATAAGCTTTGTTTAGTTTTTTTATAAGGTATTGCTGTGGAGCTACTGGAAACTGTATTTTACCAATACATGAGCATTTTATAATTTATTCTCAATAATGTGCATGAAAATTAAATTTATCGAGCTTTATTCAGATAAAAATAGTTTTATTAATAAAATTTATGACAACAATGATCAATATTCACTTCAATGAATTTTAAATAAATTCACGAGCAACAACCAACTTTAGAACTCATTTTATTAAGAACTCCTGTGATCTTCCAACACTTCTTCGTATCTAAAAGTATAATAACCAAAATTAAAAAAAATATATACATGTCATTTTAAAACCTGTGAACTAACTTTTGGTGTTAATAACTGTATATATGCTTTTTATCGTTAGTAATTTATTTTTATTTAATTTTTGATTCTTCCGCTGATGAGTTTCGGGCTGTTGTTTTAGTAACCCTTATAAATAAATTTAAGCTTAAAAGATAATTAAAATATTTCGTAATACATCAAGAAATTTTGAAATATTTCACAAATTTTAACGTTGATATAAAAGCGGATATTTCAAAAGTTATGCTCCAGTGGATCAGAATATGCAAATCGATTGAAAATTTCACTTAGTTTGTTGATAACGCTCAATTAACCAAACATATTGAAAACGAATACAATACAAAACTTGACAGGATGTTTATTATAACCACGTGCAATTATTATAACATAATTTTCTTTGCAAATGGCAGAGATTGATCGAGTGGGTGGTACACAGTCAATATTTGTCACCCATTTATCAACTTTATGTTTAGCAACAAGCAATTTTTCAATTTTTTCGAAAAATAACACAACATATTTTATTTATTACACGTATGTTTCTGTCAAAGATAAAAAATGAAGTGTGAAATAAATTTTTGTTCAAATTTCGTTCGGGATTATTCTGTAATGAATTTGAACGGATATTACACGCACTTGTGTTATAATAGAGATTTGGGTAGGTTATCGTCACGTGTTCTGGATTATCCATTCTATATTCAATATTGAGTTTCATATTAATCGCCTTGATTAAACTAATCTTAATCATATAACAAAGCGAATTAATGAATAAACTAAATAACACCTAAATTTCAATAATAATCACTTAAGAAAACAAATTAAAAAAATGGGTGTGTAGTCACCAAACGACTCTCATTTACGAATTTAAAACATATTCGTTACTTTTAATGCAAGCATAACTATATTTTATTATTATCAGTCAATTAGGTTGGTAGTATGTTTCTGCAACTTCAAGAAATGAAAATGTATTTTGGCAATATTTCTGATAATGATAATCCGTTACTTTTGAATAATATATAACCTATATATTTAATTGTCAGCTGATTACACTGACAATAAGTCTCTGCTACTTGATGGGCATACATTTAATGAAACGTTCCTTAGTAACAAACAAGAATGAGTTCTTAAAATGTTAAATTAAAAAAAAATGAGAAAATCAAAATTTGTTGCAAATTTATGTGTTTTTTCCATAAATTTGATGGTTTTTGAAATATTTGCCAAAAACCGAAAAACCTAACCTATAAACTACTACTTTCGGTTGATGGATTTCAGCCGAAAGTCAATAAGATCTCCAATTTTTTGTTAAAAGCTTCAATATGAATATATCTAGACCAATCAGTTTAGACGTCTGGGCTGTAGAGAGGACACAGATGGACACCACTTTAAAAACCGGAATAAGGGGAGTCTAAAACGAATATTTCCGCTCGATTTTGAATTTTTTTTTACAATTACTATACTTTTATTTACTTCGTAAATTTTCACTCCCATTAGTAATAGTTTTTTTTTACAAGACACTAGAGAACTTTTAACTTCAAAAGGATAAAATAAGTTGCTTACAACTTGTAATTTTTTTATTCATATTTCAGTTAAAAATATAAAATTCCCATTGTCAGTTAAAGATAAAGTTACAACAATAACCTAAAGTTATTAACTAACCTTTGCTATTTGTTCCATTAGTTTATATCGTCCTCACTTGGCAATCTTTGCTTTACATATTATTACTTTGAAAATCATAGCGTTGTCTAAAGTAATATAATGCTCGACACGTTATTTTTGCCATTTCGCCACTAATAGTTTTCCATCTCCTTTGATCACATCTAGATGTCAAGTTCACAAGTAATCTATAAAGCAATCGCGGACATATTTTAGAGCAAAGTTACAGTCTACTGACGATGCATTTTCCTTTGTAGGATTAAACCATTAATCGTGTGATGCCATCCAAAACTGAATCAGTAATAAGATATTATTTTCTTGCAGGTGAGCCCAGGTTCGCTTTACCATTACCATGTAAGTTTTTTTTTAATTTTCATAATAATTTTAAATAATTAATTAAGGTAATAGTTACTTTACTTTTAACGACTTTTTATATTATAATATATACAGGGTGTACAAAATTTATTATCTAATTGTATGAAGCAATGATCGTAGGGCAAAAGACGTTTCATTGCACACTAAGCTAAAGATCCCGCGTTCTATCCCAGGAATGCACCTCGAAACGTGATAAGAAACCAACGATGATAGATTCCTTAAGATAAAGTTCCGAAACTTGGTGGCTTGTAACCTACATTAAATTGTAGCGCTGGTACTTTTAAGTTCGTTCATCATTTCCGCAAGTTCGTTTGTATCTTGGCTTAAAAGTAAAATCTCGCGGGCGAAACGTAGGAAAAGTAATTTCCAACTATACACACACCTTTTTGTTTCCACCTCAGATTTTTAAATATATCTTCTAGTACCAGAGTGAAAAGCTTCGGGGAAATCGTGTCGCCTTGTCGCACGCCTCTCTGAGAATGGATCTTCTCCGGTCGTAGATCTTTCTTGATGTTAACTTGAAACGTTGAATTTCTATAAAAATCCGAGTAACTGGAGTTGATTCTAATCTAGTTCATTACTTTCAGCACAGCCCATATCTCAATGGAGTAAAACGCCTTTTGATTATTAAAGAATTCCAAATCTAGAGGCATGCTATATTCGGTGCATTTCTCTATGAGAGTGCAGACTGTCTGAAAATGATCGATTGTGCTGTACCCTTTTCTAAAGGGATAAAAGTCAAATTTTCCATTTAGGTCATTTTTAGTGTTTTTGTCGGCAGTTTGTATAATGTAGCAAGTAATGGGCGTGTCATTGCACACTGAGCTGAAGATCCCGGGTTCTATCCCAGAAATGCCCCTCAAAACGTGATGAGAAACCAACGATGATAGATTCCTCAAGACAAAGTTCCGAAACTTGGTGGTTTGTAATCCACATTAAACTGTAGCGCTGGTACTAGTGTATGATTGAACTTCTTCGAGTTTGTGGAGTCGCCTTTCTTGAATAAAAGTAATACCTCAGCGTTTTACCACATTTCTGGAATTTTCCCCTCTTTTAAATTGTTCGGCAATATAAGCGTTGCTTATTCCAGTGTTTCTGATTTAGCCTCATGCATTTCGCTTGTTACGTGGTCCTCTCCAGATGTTTTAAAAATTATCATTGAATTTAGCGCTGCTCTGAGTTCAGGGCCATCTATTACGGGAATTTCTTCTAAGGCCATGTTCAAAATGGTTGGTTTATGTTGAATTTGGTTTGGCTGTTAGACTGACTGGTTTTATAGGGTCTGGTAGCAGTTCTATTTTGCCTCTTACGATTTCTCCCAAATTGTTCATCATCTTATGGATTACCATCTTTTCTTTGGCTTTCTTTAAGCATAGTACTTTAAGTTCATATTATCATCGATGCCATCGAAATCCTGTTGTACATTGTGTACCTGTATATGTCTCGCTGTTTTTACAAGTTTGTTCACTATTTTATAAAGTGGTCCGCCTCTGTGAGCGTTTCAACTGGACTGTATTGAAACTGAGTTTATAGTTTTCTCTCAAGAGAGCAAACTTTCTTTGTAGTTTCCCTAATGGTATAGATAGTTTGATTTTGTTTATGTTTAGATAATTCAGTGCTTTGGATGGTTGAAGCTTCCCCTCTGTTTGCTTATTGTATTCTTCTTTTTTTCTGTCAACTCTTTTATAGATGGTGTTATCGTTTTTTAAAATCAGCTTCTTTCGTTCAAAGTGAATATTAATTTCTCTTCCTGCTATTAATAACCTGTGGTCGCTGGAACCACACACATACATCAGAACATATTTTCCTATCCGAAGCAAATACATAGTTTATTTCATTGCATGTAATACCAAGTCTTCATTGGTAGTTAATAACCACATGATCGCGTATATAGGCAACCTGAGCGACATTTAATACTTCAATAAAAATTTTACATTTTACTCTGGTGTTTTGTCTTCCTAAGCCAAAGTGGCCGATATTAGGTGTGTCGGTGGCTTCTCTGAATCTAATTCTTACATTGAAGTCTTCAGTTATGATGGTGTATTTAGATTCTTCTGCGCTTTAAGCTGTTGTAAGATCTTTATAAAAATAGCTCACTTTTATCGTCCGTTGATGCACTGCTAGGTGCATATCCCCTTATAATTTTATTTTTTGTGCTGTTGTTTAGGTTGGTACAACAAAGATTATTCTAATGGAGACGGCTTTTACCTTTGTCACAAAGTGTTTTAGCTTGTTATGGACCATTAAGGCAACCTTGCCGATGTGAGAGTTGGCCTCGTTGTTGCGATGGAATAAAATGTGTCCTGATCTGTGTATCGTGGTAGCTGCTCTACTAAGTCTCGCTTACTTAGTCCCAGAACATTCCATTTGATGTCAGAAAGCTCCTTCTCCAAGGGTTTTAGGTGTTTTTCCTGCCTCATTATACGGATGTTAAATATGTAAGGTTTTTGGTCGTTTTTGTTGCTTGTCTACCATTTGTTGGTCGTTGTTGAACTTTTAGCTCCCCCAGGAGAGCCAAAAAAGGTTTCTAGTGACTTTTGCCATTTTTCTTTAATTTGGTGTTTTGTTATTTAAATTTTGACCTTTTTTCCATTATTTATTTCATTCCACGTATTTTAATTAGTTTACAAGCACATAATGAATTTTTCATAATTTAAATGCAGGTATTACCGTTAATATAAATTTTGCCAAATAATCATATGTGATGTGTGCAATTAGTGGTTACGCATAGTTTGTAATTGCAACCACAATTGCACGTGAGTGTGCTTACAAAAGCGGCTATAAATTTTCTTCACGACTTTGAACGAATTGCTTTATAGCCATCCGTGTGGTTTGTTTGTTTAATTATTCGAGTTTCAGCTTGGCGGTTGCATTTTATTTGGTAATTTAATTCTGGGATTGTGTTAATAAAGCAGTAATGCAACTCTTCGCCTGGTTGCATAAACGATAAACCCGATGCGAGTCTGGTAGCAAATATGTGTGTAATTTAACAGCACACAATGTCATAATTGCAGGAGATGCGCTGTTTGAAACTTAGAAGCGTGGAGTGTCGATTAAACCACTTTACACGCTGACAACGACGAATGCAATTTCTTTGTTGGGTTGTAAACAGGTGTTGAAAACAACATGGCGTTTTGTTGGGGTGCATTTATTTTATGTGGTTTTTAGTTTTGTATATCCGATTTGGAGTTATAGATAACCTTTCGCTTGTAATATATGCAATGGCCTAAAGTTTAATTAAAGCGAGATTAGAATTATTTAATTGAAACGCGCGTAATTAGAATTCTGATACAGTCCTAATACACGTGAAACCAACATATAATGGCTCTATAATTGTACACTCTAGCTATGTAATATATAGACGAGCTCTGATGCCATAAGTTCAATTGTTTCCTCGTAAAAAGGGCGATTCGATGAAATTGAATTATTTTTTATGGTCATCCGAAGCACTAACAATAAAACAATAATTCGATTTGTGGGTGAGCGAAAAACCAAGCTCATAAAAAATTTACAAGTAAGGAAATTGCACACATTTTTTAGTGCACTTTCCTGCATGTAATTTATATTAATTAAGGTGCGCGATGTTTTTATTTGGCTTAAATAGCGCGACCTATTAATGACATCAACCCCCCCAAGTGGGTTAATCCATTATGGGGCTCTTCCATTAATCGTTTCGTGATCTTATATAAAAGGTTCAATAATACGAAATTATCGATTCAAGACCCTCTCCTAACTTTGATGCGTGTAGAGCAAATGAAGCGCGTCCGATTGTCATTCTCCCAAATGTCATTTTCCAGGGCGGTTTGCAGGATGATATTTTTAGCGCGCATTATCTCTAGAGGTTTTCATTAAACACAAACACACGCTGAGCATGTCGTATAATAATATCAACCCCCCTGTAAACTACACAACTTTTAATAAAGGTTAAATTACTCCAGTAACTCAGTATTTACTGCCAATTTACCAACTTTATCTATATAATAAGTCTCGACAAAACCATTTATTCAGCATTACGATATACTGTAAAAAAATACGTAGATATATGAAATTTCACTGGGGACGAGAATTCTAATGACAATTTTATTCCACTCTTCCGGCTAGCAGGGAACATAAAGAAAACTTTATAACTTTTACATCGGAATTTTATATACAATTTTACGCAGCGATTAAAAGCTTCTTTTACATAAAAATTATAACATAATGTTCACGAGATTACATAACTCAACTCGGGTGTCACGACTCGAAATTTATCGCTACGGTTTTTATTTTCCTCTGCTACGGCGATTAAATACAGAACACTTTAAATTGCAATTACAGAGCTGATAGTTTTGAAATATGCTTCTGCACAATATTAAGTCAAATTTACTTGGTTAAATATTATTTAATATTACATGAAAAAAATTTAAAAATATTTGCATCATTCTAAAAGTGTATGCATGCATTTTTGTTTTGTTTGAATTTTCAGGCAGTAAAACCTTCACATCCAGTGCCATTCAATAAATAATAAATTTTTGTGGAGGAAGCTTTTAGAAATTTCGTATTTGTTATTTTTCTACTAATAAGTCTTAACGTTCTTATTTTATACGGTCATTTTTCCAAGATATAAAATTTAAGTACAATTTTAAAAACACCGTGGTTAATGAAATTTTCTTTTATTAAAAATAAATTTTTTACTTGCAGGTTAAAATGATAAATATCTAGTTTGTAAATTAAAACTTTAAATTATGGCGTTAACGAAAAAATGACTTTTTTAACGTTAGAAAATATGGTGGATGCGCCGGGATTTCATAGAAATTTGGTAGGTATTGGGTGCTAGAGGTTATTAATAGATAATAGATAGGTGTAAAAATTAACAAATATAAAATAGAGCGTAAACGACAATTTCTTTTTCTTTTTACTCTTTCTCTTTTTATTTTTTTACGTTATTAAATACACGCCTAAATCTTTATTCTTCTTTTACTTTCATTTACAAAGTAAACTGATCGGCCTGGAAATTTAGGTTTAAGCTTTTAAAAAAAAATTAGGAGGTCGCAGTGACTTCTGGCTGAAATCCTTCAACCGGAAGTGGTAGTTTAATGGTTGGGTTTTATTTTGTTTTTTTTGCAAATATTTCAAGAACTATAAAGTTTATGGAAAAGCATAAGCGTTTAAAAGCGTTTAAAGTTAAATTTAGTTCTTATCATTTTTTTTAAATTTAACATCATAAAAACTTAAAGATGAATTGCTAAGGAACGTTTTATTAAATTTATGCCCATCAAGTAGCAGAGATATACTGTCGTTATAATCAATTTTTGAAATAGGTTGTATATCATTCAAAAAAACGGTTGTCACTATCGAAGTTATTGTCAACATACATTTCACAATAAAATAAAGTTGCACAGACATACTCCCAAACTAATTGGCTGAAAATTAAAGAAATATCGTTATAATTCTAATAAAAGTATCGGATATGTTTTAAATACGTAAATTAAAGTTGTGTAGTGAACACACCTCCGTTTTTCTAATTAAATAACATAATAAAATCCAAGATTTTCTTTAAATTTTTTATTTCCAAATTTAAAAAAAATAATAATATTTTTACATACAAATAATTTTATGGATACATTAAAACACGATCTTGATTATATTAGACTACAATAAATTTTGTAATAAATTTTCAATATTGAGAAGCCCACCCACCCACTTATTATTAAAGGTAGAGACTTGGTTAAATGGACAATGTTGTGTAAATTTATATGCTCACTTAGATTCTTCTGAAAATTTTTCAAAATTTGTCAGTTTAGAAATTATTTAAAAAAAACTGAAAATCGCGCTTTTCTAAAATGTCAATTTATCCGTAATTATAAAAGATTCATGTGAAATTTAATTGATTTAATAAACTACTGTTAAAATAAAATTTAAGGTGGTGGTTTCAAAGATATTAATAGCAAAAAATGTAAATTAATTAATTTGACTCTTTACTATTTAATTATATTTTGTCATGCTCACGTCAGTCATTATTTATACTTTGTTATGGAAAATGCGTCACACATTTACAATTATTTCTGCGCTAAAAAATAAAGTATTATAAAAGAGTATTAAAAATAAAACATAATTAACAATATAAACTAAATGGAAATATATTGTTAAAGGATTTAAACATTTTTAATAAAAATTTAAAAGTATTATTGGAGTAAAATAATATTTTAAACGTCCACATATAAAATTTTTCTAAAAGCCTGCTATAAGCATTATTTTGATGATGTAGACAATAATACTTAAAGTCCTGATTGATCCTACGCTTACGTTCATACCTCCGCACAAAGGACGTTGCAGATGTTCAGTTCATTGTCAGCTTATGTGGGTATGTAGCGACAAATATATAGTATCCGACATGTAGGCTAAAATGGGGTTATGTTGATTGACAACATAAACTATTTTTCTTTCAAACTAATTCGTAACATGTCATAAATATGTAAATATTTTTTGCAATGCTTTTTTGCCAAAAACCTTATGAGCAATAAAGTAAAAATACATTCATTCATAGATAAAATACTTAAGAAATTTGAATTCTTAAATAATTTTTTAATATTTTTTGTTGTTTAAATTTATTAACATTGAGTGATTCAGGGTGGAGCCATTTAAAGAATTTTTTAAAAATTGTACACCATACTATTTACAAATACAATTAAAAAAAGTTTACTCGTTTCATCAGAAAAGTCACCACCAAAAATCAAAATCTGTGTGAATAAACGGACCTCTCCATTTCTCTGGCTATTTTTGCCATAAATAGGAAACTCCACAGTTATTTACTTTACGTCATTACTTTAGCTTTGTAGATTTATAAAAATCCTCGTAATCTTAACCGTAAGGATGGTTATTTCATAAGCCACAAGGTATTCACTCGACTTCATCATGGATTGACAAAAACGGACGTCTCCTACTTGCACGCACTTTAAAACATATAAAATGAAAAGGCGCCAGATCCAGATAAGGTGTCAATACTTAATCCACTAGAAGAAGGCCAAATTATAATACTTTCAAAATTCCTAAATACTATAACAACACAAGTACATATAAACCAACAAAATAGTTGTGTTTAAAACCTTTATAACACTTTAGACCAGAGAGTACCAAAAATTGTAAAACATTTTGATAAATAAAAAAAATACTAGACTTCGTGATTACTTTTACTCTGTGGATTTATAAAAATCCTCATAATTTAAACCGTGAAGACGGTTATCCCACCAGCCACAAGGTATTCACTTGACTTAATCATAGATTGATTTTGTCTGATAAGTGAATAATTTTTAGGTTATCATCATCATCATATAAGCCACAAGGTATTCACTCGACTAATTTATGGATTAACAAAACCGGACGCCTTCTACATGCACGCACTTAGAAACAAATAAAATGAAAAGGCGCCTGACCCAGATAAGGAGCCAATAGAACCACTTAATCTATTAGAAGAATACCAAATTATAATACTTTTAAAATTCCTAAACACTATATACATCACAAGTACATATAAACCAACAAAATAGCTGTGTTTAAAACCATTATAACACTTTAAACTAGAAAGTGCCAAAAGTTGTGATTTAATTTGTACGATAAATGGAAAAAATACAAGTCTTCGACATTACTTTAGCTTCGTGGATTTATAAAAATCTTCATAATTTACAACGTAAGAACGAATATCCCACAAGCCACAAGCTATTCACTCGACTTAATCATGGATTGATTTTGACCGATAAGTGAATAATTTTAAAGTTATCATCGTCATCATCACCTATATGTCATCCATCGTCGGATGTAAGTCTCCCATAACTTTTTTAAATACGGTGTACCACATCCGTTACTTTTAATTGCTGGCCCAACCATTAGTTGGGTCTTTAGTGGCGTAAAGAAAAACCCAGCATTCTTTTCTCCATCGGTTAAGTTTGTTTCGCATTTCGTGCAGGTGTTTTCGGCTATTAGTGCTACTTCATCTGAAAATCTTAAATGGTTTAAATTTTCGCCACCTATCTGTATTCCTTTGTTGCTCCAGTTTATTGTTTTGAAGGTTACCGTGAATAATTTTGGGAAGATGTCGTCTCCTTGTCGCACTTTCCTCTTGATGGGGATTTTGTTGGTCTTCTCCTACAATAGTACCTGGTGAGTTGCATTGGTATATCTTCCGGATTATCTCTATGTATCTGTGTATTCTACAATTACTTAATGCGTTTAGGGTTGACTAGGTTACACGTTTTTTCGTAGTCTACATGTACTCCATACTGTGTACTGATATTTATTTGCTTTTTCTATTAAACCTCTGATAGTCTGCAGGTGATCAAGAGTACTAAAGCGTTTATCAAACCCAGCTTGTTCTTGTGGCTAGTACATGTCCCCAGCTTACTTGTTAATCGGTGGTTATAACTGTTTGTACAACACCAACAGTATACTTATTGGTCTGTAGTTTGATGGTTTTTGTTTGTATTTAAATAGGAGAATCATTGGAACGTTTATCCATGCACGTGGTATATCCATTCCATGAAGGCATTTGTTGTACAGTTTTTTCAAGAGGTTTAGTGCTGGTGTTCCGCCAAAATTTATCATTTTTGAGGCCATGTTATCCTCTCTAGTAATCTGTCGCCCGGCCGTTTGCCATTTTTCGCAGAAAATTGGCGATCTCTATTGTTAAGTGGGGTATGTCTTCCGAACCTATATTTTTCACTACTATACGGTCGGCTTCTTATTTGCCTGGATCTGGATCTGCTACGCTCTCATAAACTATTTCTAGTTTTTTTTTTCTGTCCCTTTTATTAAGGTTGTTATTCGTTTTGTCTGCGTTTATGAGTTTGATAGTTTTTGCTTTTCCTTGGTTCATTGTTATGTTTCTAGGCTCGTAGTAATTTTAGGCTTTTCTTATCTTTCAGTGTTTCTTTTATCTTTCTGTTTTTGTATATCCCTGATATCCGATCTCATTCTTATGCGTATAGTTTTTTTTAATTCTGTTAGTTCTTTCGTCTTGGTCTTATAATAAGTGTTTTTATTGTTTTTTTACGTCTAGGGTTTTTTTAGTGGTTTGTTGTACCTTTTAACTAATTTTTGCCAACATCAGTTCTGATGTTTTAAACATACGTTATATTATTACGTTGTTTAGATTTTGCAGTGGCATGTTGTCTTTTATTTTGTTTACTAGTTTTTGTAATTCTATTTTTTTTCAATTTTAAGTTTTTAAAGTTGACCTAGTTATTTTTTGTCGTGTTAATTTTGCACTTTCTAGTTTATTTTGCCATTAACATTCAATGGTTGCTATACTTATGATGTTTAGCAAGGTTGGTAGAGCTTCATATTTGTATTTAAGTAAATACAAATATGTAGGTCTACTTTACCAACCCTGGGTGTTTAGTACATTCACATCCTGTACAATATCTGTGCCTATTACTAATTATAAGATCTATCTAATTCTTTACACGTCCATTTGGATATTTCTACTCCATTTTCATCTGACCGGGTTTTGGTAGAAGGTGTTCATTATATATAGATTATTCTTACATGCATAGTTTAGCAGCATGGTTTCTCCCTCATTTCTTTCTCCCAATCCAAATGGGACCACGTTTTTCTTATTTTGGTAGTGTTTTCTACTTAAGCATTGAAGTCGCCGGTGATAATGTTAAATTTAGTTGGATTTTTTTTATTGGTAGATTTGTATTTTCATATACTTGTTCAACCTCTTCGTTCTCGTGGTCTAAGATTTGCGCTGAATTACTCTACACAAATATTGGTTGTTAATTCTTGTGTTAGGCGAAATATGCTTATGTATAGGGTGATGTTTGGCGCTATTTTTTATTTATTAAAAATCTGACTCAACCTTTTTCTTCATGTCGTTCCTTCCATAGAATATTGTATGTCCGCTTTTTATGCTTCTTCGCATCATCTGACCTTCAAAAATCTTATAACTGTCCACTTTATATGCAGTGCTATTTATAGTTTTGTCAGACTGTCGTCTGGTGATAGTATCCGATAGTATTGTAGAGCGTTTGGTTTTTTTCGCACTTTTAATGTCGTTGTTCTGTTCTGTTTTGGTTTCTTTTAATCGATGTGGTAGCTCCCCTAAAATCCTTGAGGCTGACTGAGTTATCAGTGAGAGATTCTGAGCGTACTCTACTCGCCTGCGGTATTTCTGTTTCGTCATTTCATATGTTAGAGGGTTTTTAGTCTTTACTCTCCATGTTAGAAGTGTTCGTAGTTCTTCCGCCATATCCGCTATTGAAGCACTTGATTTTCATCTGCCTTCTAGACTGTTGACATATTTTTATTTCCTAGGTTGGTGTCCTTAAAGAGTGCTTTCATTTGAGCCAGATAAACCCCGTTTTTTTAACAAGGTTGTTACTCCTCCTTCCATATCTCAATCGATTAGAGTATTTTTAAGGTATTTACTCTAATTAAAATATTTTTAATCATTTTAACCAACAATTAAAATTATTGACGAATGGATTTTAAATTATCATACAAGCTTTTCACTTATACTTAAATTAGGCTTCAAATTCGACGTTTATAAACAGATCCAACAAGAAAAGAGCCAGGTTATTGTTTTATTAAATTAATAAAAGTTATATTCATTAGAGGAAGATTTTTAATTGAAAATAATATAATCTCTGATTGTTAAGGGAACACAATAAATAAATATTAATTAAGTAAGCTCATGCGTGCAGAGATAAACGAGTGTAGTTTCATTTCAGTAGCCAAATGACGAGTCACGGGGGAGAAATAACATGCACAAGAGCTAATCTCGCATTTATGTATTTTTTACCAAAGGCTAGCTAGTCCGTTCCATTTCGGATTAATGCAGCAAAATTACAGAAACAACTGGCATATCACGTATCAAACAAGTGGACATCTCGATGATTGCAATTTGATGTTCGGCTAATCATAATTTATATATGGAATGCATAATTAATTCCATTAACTAATCACCATATTAAAACTTGAATGTATCCCACCACAAAGATCATTTCATTCGCAATTTATTATAAAGTTAATGGGAAAAAATTCAATTTAGATTTTATAAAGAGCATATAAATACGAAATTATATCACATTAAAATTTAAATGTGGGGCATAATAAAACGGAGTGACGTTCCAATTTCCAAGTCGATCAAGCGAATTTTTTTTTTAATATTCCAACATTTCGTTCGCTCTTCCGAATTTATATTTTTGCTTCGCCATCCCACAAAGATTAATTCCATCAAAAAGAAGTGCGCTAGTTCGAAAACTAAATTAATTAAGGCTGAAACGGAACGCGATGAGTTCAATTAATTGAAATGCAGAAGTGAAATATCGTAACACTCGCGCGCTAACAAACTTATTGAAATTAATTCTAATTTAGTTCTGTTTATTTAAAGAGTCAACCACTACAGGATCGACATATAAGATGCTAAACACTCGCTGTAAATGTAAGATAATATTACAATTGTGTTGACGGAGGCATTTTCCCCTAAAACACACAAACAAATTGTAATGGAACGCAAATAGCTTTAAGAGCTGCAATTCGAAATTCGCGAAAGGTGTGATGGAATTAACTCATCTCTATCCATCATAAATCCCGTGATAATCTCGCTGGGAAAATATTCTTCATCGACGATATCATCTCGTTCGACTCGGCTAAGCAATAACTATCCGATATTTCCTCTCCCACGTTTCATGTCATCTTATATAAACCGCGATGTTTACAGTCGCGTAATTTTTATATCGCAGCTTTTCTTTAAATGATGGAAAAAATTAATAATATCCTTAACAAAATTACTTTACATTACGATGGCAAACGTGAATGTTAAAACATTTATAGGGACATTTCAACACCAACTGGAGATCATTATGGGAATAACCTCTTATGCGACATTAAATATTTGTAAAATGAAACTCCCCGGATGTTACATAACTCTTTATATTGCCACAGGAAGTTTTCACTTTGCACGAAAGCCAATTTTAAACAAGCCACGTACTTACATTCTTGACCACAACAAATTATTTTTACTTTCATAAAATCATAGCAAAATTTTTGCAAATTTACTTTTATACTAAACGGGTCAACTAACAAAATGTTTTTGTCAATTATATATAGCTTATTTCCCATATTGTTTAATATTAACATTAACATTAAGTAAGGTTCTAAATTCAGAAGCTTGCCTCAAGATCGTAATGGCCGACAATACATACGTAAAGTAAGTGTAGGAAATGAAATACCTCAAAATAATATGGTAATGTTAAGATTCTGTTGGGGTTTGATTTTTTTGAGCCTTCTTATCATTATTTTATAGCAGGTTCTTGCAAACGCCTCCTATTTTTTGCGTCTTATAGCGTTAATGTCCACTTTCTGATCGATAAGTACCCTAGTGGAATATTAGCGCTCTTAATAAATTAAGGTTGGTGTTATTTGGTTATTTTATTATCTTTTTAAATTTATAAATAGAGATAGAATAGAAAAAAATAAAGCTTTCTTTTTTTTCCTTCAGCTTGTTGGTACCATCATGTTTCCGCCTCCTCCGATGTCGAAGTCCAGCACTCTATACAGCGTTTGGGTGGTCTCCGTCTACCATTCCTTCCTACCGATCTCCCCTCATTTGCTATCTTTGTCAGACGGTTATCAGTCATCCTTTTTACGTGCTTCTTTCACCTGTTTCTTCTGATCCGGAGCCACTTATGCATCCTGCAAATACTACTTTCTCTCAAATCTTTATTCCTTATTCTGTCATGCAGAATTTTCCGGTGTATTGCGCTCTTATTTCCAAAGTTCTAACGAGTTATATTGTTTGTGTCTGCCCTTATCTCTACATTATTAATCATAACTGGTCTCACTATAGTTTTATATTTTCGGACCTTACTTTCTATAGTCATGTGTCGTTTATTCCATATCATGTCCTTCATGCATGCCCACATTCTGACTGCTTTGATGGTTTGATCCCTTACTTCTTGGTCTAGTGCCTTGAGACTTGAGATTTTCTCACCTTAGTAATTAAAGATCATTACCTACTGTAAAACTTTACCCTTGACTTCAAGCTTGCTCCTGATCGGGTCCTTTCATATCGTCATACATTTGGTCTTGTTCGTTTTTAGTATAAAATTTATTTATTAACTTTGCTGTTGAATAGGAGCCTTTGTAAGGCATCTTCCGTTTCGACCAGCAATACCCCGTCATCTGAATAGGATAAGTTATTGTGTAGGGTGTTTTCCAACTGGTGTTTTTAGGTAAACTTTCTATGATCATATTCATAATTAAATAAAATAAAAACGGACTTAAGGAGTCCCCTTGAGGTATTCCAGTGAACTGCTCGATGTTTTCGGTCATTGTATGATTAACCTTTATGCCTGTGTTTTTATGTTAGTTAATTCTATTAATTCTTCACTTCCTCCTTTTTCTGTTAGTTTCTGCACTACTTCTTTTAGCTGTACACGGTCAAATACGCACCTGTGGATAGGGTTGGTTAATTCGTGAGCCTTCTCTGTTAGCTGTTTAACTATAAATATTGCGTCGATTGTAGATCTGCCTTTTTTCTAAATCCCTACTGTTTTTCCCATATTTCCTTGCTTACAATCCCCGGAAATAGCGATCTGGACGCCATTAGTGCATTATTTAAAAAGGTGATTTCTAGGTAGTTTCCAGGCTTTTTCTTTTACCTTTTTTTTAAAGATTGGTCTCGTTTTTTCAGTCTTTCAGTTACTTGGTATTCTTTCATTAGTAATTACATTTTAGAAGAGACGTGATATTTGTGTGATCAGTTTGGCTCCTCCATATTTCGGAATTTCATTTGATATTTCATCAGGTCCTGGTGATTGTCATGTTTTTTTTTTTTTTGGTTTTAAATTGTGCGTTCCACGTCCTCTTGTGTAATTTCTGCATAACTCTTCAGGGTCTTTTTATTATCGTTGTCACTTATATAGGGCTGTAAAGTATTTCACCCAATCTCCGATTTAAATTTTATTTGCCTGAACAGTGTCCTTAATTTCAGACTTCTTCTTCTTCAGTATTGCCTATGTTTTCTTTTAACGCACTATATAAATCGTGTTTCATAACTGTTGAGAACTTCTCCCTATATCCCTGCTTTATTTTTTTTATATCTGCGTTCGATTTATTTCGCTACCCAACGTACCTTGTCCACGTTGCTTCGGATTTATTACTTAGGTGTTACTATGCTTCATCCACTATTTGAAGGCTTTCGATAAGGTCAAATAAAGCATCTGGCACATGCTTATAGAGATGGATACACCGTGGCATCTGCTGGATTTGATACGCAACTTATACCTAGGAAACACCACAAAAGTGAGTCGCCGGCACATACTCCACCCAATTTAGTAACGAGTCGGGCGTTCGACAAAGATGCATACTCTTGCCTATTTTATATAATTTATACAGCGAACACACCATGGGAAAGGTACTCAAAGAATGAGATGGCAATATCTCTGTAGGTGGAAAAAAAATCAGCAATCTGCGATACGCCGACGACACCCCTATAATCGCTGCAAACTTTGAATAAATGAAAGGAATTATGAATAAGCTTGCTAAAATCTGTGTAAATATGGTCTTAAACTCAACGCAGACAAGATCAAAGTCATGATCGTCAATGGAGCAGACAACAACTTTTCGCATATCAAGGAATGAGCAGGTTTCGAAGTGATAAACAAATTTGTCTACCTCGGCTCAATGCTAACTAACGACGGAGGCAGCGAACCTGAAATATGACGAAAAATAACCATGGCGCGGTCAGCCACCACCAAACTAGCAAAAATATGTAAAGACACGAATATCACAAAAAACACCAAATTAAGACTCGTTCGCACACTGATCTTTTCTATTGCTACTTATGCTGCCGAAAGGTGGACCTTGAGACAAGCAGACAAAAGCCGCATCGAAGCCTTCGAGATGTGGGTCTACCGACGAGTTCTTAGAATACCCTGCACAGAACATCGTACCAACGTGTCAGTATTGAAAGAACTAAATGTTAAAGTCCGCCTCCTGCGCATAATAAATTGAACGTACCTACAATACCTTGGCCATGTATCCCGAAGAACGAAAGAGTTCAAGAGTCTAATAATCAAAGGCAAGATTAAAGCGAAAAGGCCAAGAGGCAGAACACCGACCCGCTAGTTGGATCAAGCAAAGGAGCTCATGGGAGTGGGTCTACATGAGACAGTCTACCTGGCTCAGGATAGAATGGCATAGAGAACCGCTGTTGATACCTTAAACTCGTAATGGTCACTAAACCCTCTTGGAGGGTAAACGTTATGGTTGAGGTTATGGATGTGGAGTTGAGATTTTTCTAGTTGTTTTGGCATATTTTTTTGGCAGACCATTGACTTTACCTATGCTTGGTAATTGTGCTTTGTCGGTAGATAACGTATTTGCTTTCTGGTTAAGGTGAAGGCTTTGATCATCGTGTAAATATTTACATCCGAGCTAATTTGCTGGATATTGTCCATTGCAGTTTACACAAACTGAAAGTGTATTGAGCGGCTTGTCACATTTTTTTGTATGATTTTTCAAGCACTTTACACGTCGAGATTTTAAAGCACAATAGTTTGTCGTGTATCCGATACGTTGGCATCTATGTATTGTGGTGTTAATTAAGAGGTTCTTCTGCGTTCAACTGTTATCACTTAATTTGCTAATTTAGATACTTTATATACATCTGCAGCTTTTTCAGTTGAAGCTAATTTTATTAATATAAATTTGAAGCTGTGGTTTTATCAAATAGTTAAAAATTAAGAAATAATTTATTTAATTTGTTGGTTATAATATAAAATTTCCCCTAATTTAAAAATGAAGCTCATAAATTTTACTAAATATCAACCCAGATAAATTGTAAAAATATATATAAAAAAATAATAATTTAAGAATCTGTGCTTTTCCATAGCCTCCAATAATTGCATTAGTTTTGTTTTCCTAAATAAAAAATATTTTCATAATAAATATCGCTTTTTAAATATTTACAGCTTTAATTAATTTCAAACAAGATTTTTGATATGAAAACCGCAAATAAATTTAGCTAGTTATAAATAAAAACCGCCGTCCTTTGGCTTTGCATGTAAGAAAGTGGTGCATTTGTGCAGTGAATGTAATACACACTCTAAAGTAATTATACTAATTAACTCTTTCCAACTCCTTCCTCCCACAAAACATACTTAATACTTATTTTCGCTCTTGGCTCACTAATTAGACTCGACTACGACGATTTTAAGTAACGATAATGAGCAAGAATATACTTATCAGTTCAAATTACAGAATCGTATAATCTTCTTACTGTAAATAGGAGAAAAAGAAAATCGTTTATTAAATACATTTAACGTGCAAAAAAAAGATCAATTTTAATTAAAATAGGGGAGAAGTTTTATTGGCCCTAATAATAAATTTGCGGTCGGTTTTATTGCTGTTTTAGTGCAGTGTTTAGATATAATTTAAAGATATTCGAACGTATGCTGTATATTTAGGATTAATCCTGTATAATATTCTAGAGTCCTGTAGGAAATCTAGTTCCTGGAAATATAAAAGTAAATATTATATAAGTTGGAATAGGGCAATGATAATATCCCGTGCGCGATATCATCTAGATCTGGGAAGTTAATAATATGAGAGGTACAAAATAAACAGACGTGTCACTTGTATTAGTGTAGTTCTCTTTATGTGTGTTTGTTTGTGTGTCCGTGTGTCCCAAAACTTGAGTTGGTTCACGTGCAGCGTAATACCTTAATTCTAAAGAGATGCAAGCCCCCGTTAGACCCTTGGGAATTACCGGATTTACAAACGTACACAATTCAGGACCTACAACATTTGTTTTCATGTTTCACTCTGTTTGCAGATATTGTAAACCCATTTAGGGAGAACTTGTCTCGTGAATTTATTGAATACATAAATTACGGTCACAAAACTGCTGCTGCGAAAAAATATATATGTAAAACACTCGGCTTTTGTATTTAAAAACTAATCCTGCAGCATGCTGGTAACACCATTGTCTATCCTCCAAAATAAATTTTTAATACCTTTAGTGTTATTTTAGTAAAATTTTCTTTAATGCGCATACCTAAACATTTACTTTGTAAAAACAAAATTTTGCCGCTAAAATTTGGAAAGATTTTCTTAATTGATTTGGAAACTTCAAAATATTTGGATTTTTTTTTGTCAAAATGTACATTTACAGAATTATTAAAGTTAATTAGTGTAATGAAAGCTTTAATAATAAACAAGTACATATAAATTTCAATTCTAATTAGTAATTCATAGAAATGTACAAATGTAGTGAGGTAACTTCGAAATTTTATCGGATTAACTTAAGTGAATTATTTGCAGTAATAATTTTAATTATTTAATTCTTCACAATCAGAGATTACTTTATTAATTAAAAGTTTATTTCATTTTAAAATTAATTAATAACTTAAAAATAGGCAAATAAATGTAAATATGTAATTAAAAATGGAGGTGTGGTCACCACACGACTTTCATTTACTACTTTGAGATGTTTTTTGGGTTAACTATCTTATTTAAAATTTATGTTGGCAATAATAATTCAATTATTGACGTCTATCACTTTCGACGGGTAGTTAACCCTATTTTATTTATTTTTTTCAGAAACTCAATAGATTTTGAAATATTTGCAAAAAACCTAAAAACCTTACCAATAAACTACCACTTCCTATTTTTGGATTTTAGCCAAGAGTAACTGGGACCTCCCAATTTTTGTTAAAAGCTTAAATATGAATTTTTAGGACGATCAGTTTATCCGTCTGGGCTGTAGAGAGGACACAGACAGACAGACAGACACACAGACAGACAGACAGACACCACTTCGAAATCAACTTTTATTACTTTGTAAATGAAAGTAAATCCGACAAAGGTATTGTTAAAACTACTATGACAGCACAGTTCAACAAATCATTTGAATAGTTTTTACATCACAATAAGCAACAGAAAGAAATAAACAACTGACAAATATATGGCAAAAATTAAAAGGCGTATAATGGCCTATTAAAAGAGCTTTCATTTGATATAAATGATAATATCGTTACTGGTATATAAGTTACGTGATAATAGAAATCATTTGACCCATTTTTATACAATTTTGCAAAAAAGGAAAAGAATAAGTAAAGAACTGACAAAGGTATTGCAAAATTTAAAAATCATGCAATAGCCTTTCAAAAGAGCCTTTATACAGGGTGTATCAGTTTTAACATTGAAAATTTTAACACAATATTCTCCTTGTCATTCTGAGTTAAAAACACAATGCATATATGCCTCTTACTCGCTTCCTAACAAAGATACA
>JARJDX010092244.1:0-12632 GCA_030264735.1 Gymnusa sp. GC000175
CGAATTTGTTCAATGAACTTTTAGAGGACCGTTTTGATGAACAACTTGATATGAGCCGACTGCAAGGATAAATATGAGAAGGAATTGTTTGAAAGCCATAAAGAAGATATTGGCTATGGAACCGCAAAGATTCACCTACGAAAACTATAGAAAAATAGGTATTCCAGCAGTAGCCCACAAATATATTATTTTATCTCAGAAGTCCTAAAGAACCACATGCAATTGACAAATAGCCATTATCGAGAGTCTATACAATTTACCTGAGGTAATAGACCCAGATTCTAAATCACATCAAATAACCGATGCTGAAGAGCTCTGAAGTGAATGATGAACGAAAATTGATGCTTAAATGAATAGGCTGAATCTGAAACATGCATTTTTAAGCCCCTACTGGGAGTAAGTTGCTCTTTAGCATTGGCTATTTAGTTGATTTATGAGCCATGTCTGGGAGTAAACTGCTATGTGATCTAAAGCACTCTTTTAATACGTTAGATTTGTCGGCATAGAACTCAGCCACCCCCTGATACCGAGACAGTAAACGAAGGAAGCCGGTTTAGCAAGTAAAACTCTTCATGAAAATTCAAATAGCCTCGATGAAGATTTTCATTGCTTCGAAAAACATAATTATCAGCGACAGGGTGTTTGGGAAGAAAGGGTTGAAGATGCTATTGAACCAGTAGCGAGACAGCATATCTTTCTATAAGCGACAGGGTGTAGGATAAGAAAGGGTTGAGGAGGCTGTTGAGCGAGAATGTGTACAGCTGTCTTGGCCGGTTAGAGCCAGAGTTGAGGAAATTCTACAATTAGCTCTTTAATATATAATTTTGATTGAAACTGCCGTCTAAATTTGTTTTGAAGTCTCAATATTTTTTCTTCTGATTGAATGCTCTATCAATTTTACTCTTCCTGTAATTTCTTTGCCTTTAATTTAAGATGCTCACTTTCCTTTAGCCAATTTATGATATTTAAATAATGCTCATATTTCTTTCAGATTAGCCACTATTAAATACAAGTGGATTAAACTGACCACATTCAATATTTTAATTTGAAATATTCTAAGCTTTCACTATTTATCCACTCACTTTAAGTAGCATTGTTCTAGAATCTATCCTGCACACTATTTATCAATCCATTTTAAGTAGCAGTGTTCTAGAATATTTCTTGCATGCTACATTGCATAAAAACTGTCAAAAATCAAAGATATTTGAAGGTGAAATTTTATATATTTCTTAAAATTTTTAGAATTAAATCAATTTGAATCTTAAAATTCTCTGAATTAAATGACGGGAATATTTAAGATTCTTTATATTGAAAGGCAGCAATATTTAAGATTATCTGAATTGAAGGGTGATAAAGGCAAAAATTATCTGAATTGAAAGGTCTTAATATTTAAGATTATCTGAATTGAAAGGTTTTAATATTTAAGATTATCTGAATTGAAAGACGGGAATATTTACGATTCTTTATATTGAAAGGTGATAAAGGCAAAAATTCCCTATTGAAAGGCGTCGAAATATGTCAAAAAAAGATATTTATTGAATTTGTCTCAAGCCACCATGAGCAGAATCTTTAATCTATTCAATTACAATATTTTCCCCAGAGCGAATCTAAATCCAGAATCAAATAGATCCACCGTGGCTTCTCAATCAGAATCCTCCAGATCCAATCTCGTGGAAAACGTTTCAGCCGAAAAGTTTTACTTTGATGGAGTCCTCGTTGATAAAAATCTCTTTATGGAAGAAGAATTGGATCTGATCGACCTATCTGAGAATCCATTGCAAAGGGACAATAATACAATAGTTGAAGACGAAATTTTAGAAGATAATATTTATTTCAATTTGTCTGAAAGGAATGATGATGTTAATATCTTGAGTGATTTAGAAAGAAGCTCTTTTAATAAGGAAATGCTTGAAAGTCGCAATAATGGTTTGTTAAATAGGGTTTCAAGCGAGCAGTGTCAGCTTCAGCTTAAATCAAGAAATAGCCTTTTATCCAGACGGAATAGAGAGATACTCAAAGATAGTGGGTTAAAGTACAATCGAGTTGATAAAGGAGATTTCGGAAATAAATCGGATGTGATTTTCATATGCAAACTTGAAATTGGAAATTCAGATGAAAGCCAAATGAATTGCAATTATTCACCTGAAGATAGAGATCATCCGCGCTCTATTATTTCCATATCTGAAGAAACATGCAAGTTGGATTATAATTGCAATCCTAAAGAAACGTCAATATTAAATTCAGAGGCTGTTATAAATATTGAATCTCCAAATAGAAAATCCATCATTGATGCCTCAGATAATCTAAATAAAGAAGATACTTCGAATAGCACTAAAATAGGAATGATTCTGTCTAAAATTAAAAGGCTTATAATTAAAGGCCAGGTGATTCTAACTAATAAAGATGTAAAGCCTTTTAGAAAATTGCAGGATGATGTATCTAATATATTGAGTGGATGGATTGCAGATGCAGAGATGATTTTGAAGGAAATGCATCTTAAAGATATCTATTCCAAGTTGGGTCATGTCAAAAAGCTTTCATTAATGAAAGAAGTTGAAACTTTGCAAAATATTTTGCACACTTTCAAAACGGAATACTGTTTGCCCGGTGAAAAATTGGTAAGTTTCAAAAGTGATTAAAACCCTTTAATAATAATTTTTGTTTAATTAAAGAAACAAATTCTCAAACTCGGAGAATTAATTCTATAGGAAAGCATCAGATTTGGAATATAAGAAAGAATGATTGTTAATATTTTATATGAATTTTAGGTTTATATTGATTTCGCGCCTTTACCTCAATTCTGATTTGGTTTTAAGTCTACAAGTTATCTGTTTAGCCGACTGGCTCGATTTTAGCCTCGAAATTATCATCTTTAGCCTTAAGATAGATAGTTAGCTGACGCACCCAATCGTATCTTCCACCATTTTGAATTATCGCTAATATAATATATTTAATTTTGGGTGCCAATTGAGAAAGATACCATAAAGTTGAACAATAAAGAATCTTGGTCCGTGAATAAAAGTTTGCTCTAAAATATCTAGTTGAAAATAGATATTATTTAATATTCAAATATCAAAGAGGACTGTTAACTGAAATTGATAGAAACAATAGGCGAATTAATAATATAATCGCATTGATTTTAATTAAAAATGCAAACAAAGCAACTCATGACCAAATTTATTTATTTGTAATTAAATATGATTAATAGCGCTTCTACCTTGGAGATAATTGATTGCTGCTTTAATATGAATAGATTTAGCAGCCATTATTGAAAATCCGCAATACATCTCAAAAGACAGAGTTGAATATTCGGTCTGCAGCTTGATTCTTATTAAATTAAGAATATCTAAATCTAAGTTTAGAACAGCATTTTCTAACAGCTCTTTTATGAAATGCCTCTGTGAACCTAACTGCTATATTATTGGCTTCTTGATATCCACCGTCTTCTTTAATACCCTTCCTTCAGTCGAATCGAGCACTCTCAAAAGTCATCTCAAGAGCCTTTAGTGGATTTAAGTCTCAGTGTTTCTTGTGCTATTTTGTTTATATCCTCCCCAGCCATCAACATGGAATCATCTTCAGACAGCAGTTAAATATATTGATTGAATTGATAGTTGCAGTATGTTCAGTATGAATACCGTTACATACCTTTCCAGCAGAGTTAGACCCTGAAGACGGCCTCATTCTAACTATTACATGCCTCGATTACTGAATCAGTTTGCTTTTGCAGAATAGAGTGTGCTAAATCAAAATTATTGCAAAATACCGTTTAGAAGACTCGAACCTGCAAAACTTTGATATTTCAAAGCAGAAAGATTTGTACTCTAAATTTTTAATGAAATATTTTTCTTAATAAAATTTTTGCAATTTGTTTATTATGATTATTTAAGGTTCAAACTGTTTATTTTGTTTTAAGAGTGAATAAAACAAAGAATCGAAATAATTTTATGAATAAACCAGAAAGTGAATTAATACCTATTCTAAATACAATATCTATTGTTCTTACCGTTCTTCCACCTCTTGTTGGAGTGGGTACTGGTATTAAATTGGCTACAGAAGGAATCTGCAAATCTATTGAATACGATCTAGACTTGACATTCTCTATCATGCCAATGGCTTTCACATCAGCGCCGGCGATTTATTCTCTGCTTCTTTTCTTTTATATGTCTACAAAATCGCCAAGCACACTTGCAGGCGCAATTAAATGCCTTGGTGGAACAGCAATACAAGGGTTTGCATGCGGATTCTGTGGATTTATCATGGGAGGGGTAGCCAAAGATGCTGCTGTTGCCCGGGCCAAACAAAAGAAATTTACATCGAGCTACTTCCTCCTATTGATTTTTGGAGAGCTTGTTGGATTGTTGGCATTGGTATTAGGAATGCTATTGCTTTCTAGTGCTGAATAGAATATAAAAAGTTTTCATATCAATTTAATTTTTTCATATAAATCATCAGAATTAATATTTTATAAATTTATTTGTTTAAAATTTCAGACAGATATGAAATTTAATTAATTATGTGTCTTTAACTGTTAATACAGTATTCTCAAATAAATTATATTATATTTTCTTTAATGAGAAAATATGATCTATTGGCAAATGAGATCGGTCATTTATACAAATGCAAAACTAAAATAATTCCTTACGTAATGATGGGATGGTGTAGTGACAATTTACCACAAGAGACATATAAAAGAATTAGGAATGCCAACAAATGTTGAAGCATGCATCCAATCACAAATACTGAAGAAAACTCTTGAAAGCGTATCATTCGATCTAAGACGAAACCTCGTTGAAGAAGATGAACTCGAAGGAGAGGCTGTGAGGGGGCTGTGTATGACAGTGCAAGGAGTATATAAAATGACTCAAGAAACAACAAAATGAAAAATATATTGATGCATAAATGAATTATTTCCATTATATTTTCTTTTGTTAATTAGCAGAATCAGTCTCTACGCTTGCTTTAACCGCAGGAGATGAATCTTCTCTTTATATTATCGCAACTGTACTCTCACGCCTATATTTCGGTCCATCATCATTTACTCCCCTATATTATGATATTCTAGAATTAAAATATATATTTAAGGCCTATATTGTTTGGATTTCTTCTCTTAACTCTTATTCGGTTTTAAGCCGCAACATAACTGGCTAAATGATATTTTAAATCCTACCCTCTCTTGTATATTTTTTAAGTTTAAAATGTTAGCTGCTTTGCCTCTAGTTCAAATGCTTCTTCAATTCATTCTTTTCTATAAATTTGTCTAATTTTAATAAATATATCTTTTTTAAGTTTAAAATGTTAGCTGCTTTGCCTCTAGTTCAAATGCTTCTTCAATTCATTCTTTTCTATAAATCTGTCTAATTTTAATAAATATATCTTTTTTAAGTTTAAAATGTTAGCTGCTTTGCCTCTAGTTCAAATGATTCTTCAATTCATTCTTTTCTATAAATCTGTCTAATTTTAATAAATATATAATTTATACATACTAAATTGTTTTAGTTAGTCTTCCTCTTTCATTTTAAATATTTTATTAAACTAGACATTTTAAACGTTAATATCTTTCCATATTTACTCAGACCTGATATTTCGTCACAGAGACTTCAGTGAAATCTTCTTGCTGGGAACAAAAATCATTCTGAGATTTGCATAAAATACAACAAAATATAAACCACCTAATATTAAATAATTTATTTATCTTTTTGATTTGGATCTGATCTTTTGAATTCTTAAATCATGTTTCATTCTCCTGTCGAGGAACTTAGTCTTGCCTTTGCCAGACGGCACTTTAAATAGCCCCGCAGACGGGAATACCAATCGAAGATGCTTGTCTTGCTTTTTGTACTGGCCCTTAAGCACCTTTTTATATACAACCGCCTCCTCTTCTTCATTTTCGATCTGAATCTCGCTCATGACTTTATTGGCTCTTCTAAGGGCGCGCGCTCTCTTCCTTGAAACGTACTCGACTTTCTTCTTGGGAATGGCCTTTGGCTCATTCATTTTAATAACTCTTTTCTCTCCGGGCAGAGCTATGTCGTCAGAGTCGATAAGATATTTGTCAATCGTCTCTTCTGCAAATGCGTCTTCGTTCTCCTTCAGCATCAGGGCGCAGCGCATCTCAGATTCGGTCATTTCCATGGAGTCTGAGCAAGAATCCACATCGATCACTTCTGGCTTTTCTTCTTCTTTCTCTTCTGGAAGCTCTTCTGTAACTTCGAAAGTTCTGAAAATGCCATCGTCGAAAAATGAGTGGTACGGGACACTGGGCTGGGGATATTCGGGCTTCTGTTCATCTTTTGAGATTTTCGCGAGCTTTTCCTCTATTTCAGCCAATTTGTCTACCGGCTCAGACTCAGATTCGGAGCTTACTAAAACTGGTTTCTTGGGCTCGACTAGGTCCTCAAACATTGGAATTTTCAAAAGACCTTTTCTAACTCTTGACAGGACAATTTCTTTCATCCGCCTGATTTTCTTCAAATCAGTGCTCGTAAGCAATTTAATATCTTCAAACATCTCCAGCATCTCAGCATCAATTATCTCCGCTTCAAAATCGGGAACTATTTTGACAATTGAATTTAAAATATCCGAATCTTTGCTTCTGATAAATTCACTTAGCTTTACCTTTCTATAATCCTCTTTGTATATCGTCTCGTCTTTAAATAGCACCTCCGAGTCAAATAGGCCCGGATCGATATCCGCAGGGTCTTTGAACCCACGACAAACCGCAAAAATTTCCGCAGACTCACTTCTTGAACTCATTGGCTTGGTAACATCCACTTTCACAAAAAGCTGTTCAAGAACGTTAATAATTTTGGAAAAATTTTCTGATCGGAATATTTTGGTTACAAAAATACCGTCTTTTTTGAGAAATTCAGTAGTGAGCTTGAGCGCGTGAAGCACGAGATCATTCTGGACGAACATGTCTCGATCTTTAGAGGCTCCGAAGTTCGGGGCTCCGTCGTGCACAAATATATCTACCTGGTGCCCGTCGAGAAGTGAAAGGAGCGTTTTCCTGCATTCGAGCGTGGTGATGTCTCCCATGAACGACGTGGTATCAGCTCCGAGCGGCTTGATTGGATCAAGATCGATTCCGATGATCTTTCTTGGAGCTGGCATTTCCTGAGCGAGAATCTGCATCCATCCTCCCGGTGCGGCGCACAGGTCAACTGCGATTCTGCAGTCCTGGAGGAATTCATACTTTCTGTTGAGCTCCAGAAGCTTAAAAGCGGAACGGGCTCTGTAACCCTTCTCCTTGGCCAAGTTGTAATATTTATCTAAACGTTGTTGTCCGACAGCCATTCTTGGATGAAAAATTTGTTAAAAATTATTTAAATCACAAAATTTTCGCTTTAAAAAAGAGAATATAAGAAAAATCCCATTTTAGAATAATTCAAATAAATATTTGAAAAATATATGTAGTATAGAGGAGGATGATCCCTAGATTTGGGTATTTCTTACTTTATATACCTTTTCATCAATTCTTCTAAGATAATCTACTTTAACGGGACTGTCAATTATACTGTATGTAATATAGATAGTTTATATCAAAGACTTAATGAATCTAAATCTAACACTGGCTTTAATATAAAGAATGTAATAATGTATAGATAATTTATATCAAAGATTTAATGAATCTAAATCTAACACTGGCTTTAATATAAAGAATGTAATAAAGTATAGATAATTTATATAAAAGATTTAATGAATCTAAATGTAACACTGGCTTTAATATAAAGAATGTAATAAAGTATAGATAATTTATATCAAAGATTTAATGAATCTAAATGTAGCACTGGCTTTAATATAAAGAATGTAATAAATGCACGTGTTTGAATGATGCTGCAAAGTTAAGGGTGCTTGTTGCTCTTGATCAAATTTTGACAATTGAATAAGTAGCTTAATAGAGAATTTAATATATCCAAGGGTAATTCTTTCAATATATCTAATAAGGCAACAGAATAAGTACTTATATATTTATAGGAATCGATTCTATATATCTTTTTGTAAATATAACCAAATATCTGAAATGGAAATGTCTATTTAACGGTTGAATTGGTTTGATTTTCTTCTCTTGAGTCTAATTTGGTTTTAAGCCGGTAAAATAGCTGTTTGCCTACTTGTTCAATATAACAAAATCTCTCATTCTCTATTTATACTCCCAAATTTCTCATAGTCAAATAATAGCATATTTTATTCTTACAACTATTTGTCCGCAATTTCGGTATAATTATAGCTTTATATTTTAATAATGAAATATTCGTTTAGAACTTTGATTCTTAAATATGAATTTTAATATAGTTTTTGACCTTCTGAATATAGCAGAATGTGATTCAGACCAAGCGGATATCAAAGCTGAGATGAATTTTAATATAGTTTTTTATCTTCTGAATATAGCAGAATGTGATTCAGACCAAGCGGATATCAAAGTTGAGATGATGCTTGAAACGTTTGCTTGAATTTATGATATTGCAACTATCAGAAGAAAGCCAGTAAATTTTGTGATTCATCGCTTTTAAACTTTAATTTTGATTAATTTTCAAATCCAAAATGTTTCAATCAATTTAATCCCTGAATCTGCTTCTGGTTTATTGCCTTTCAAAGAATTATAGTAAATGAGTTGACTCAAATATCATCCTTCGATTCTTTCAACATAATTTAGAATTGCTCTATTTAAGCTTTATATTCAAGAGTCCTTAATTATGCTAGATATACTGGATTTATCATCCCAACTTTCAATATCTGAAAAACTCTTCAAGAATATCAGAGCCTGGTTTGACACTCTCAACATGGTATATTATTTTCCTTATTTTTTATAAGCTGTTAAAGAATATCAGAGCCTGTTTGGCACTCTCAACATAGCTTCTTATTTTCCTTATTTTTTACAAGCTATTCAAGAATATCAGAGCCTGTTTGACACTCTCATAATAGTTTATTATTTTCCTTATTTTTTATAAGCTATTCAAGAATATTGCAATCTGTCTAAATTTTAGTGGCTTTATTAATTGAAAGAAACTAATGATTCTACTTAAATATACTGTTGCAGCTCTCTCAACATAATTGATAATATTTTGAGAGCTATTAAAGAATATTGCAATCTGCCTAAATATTAGTGGCTCCATCAATCTAATTTACACTTTTTCTTGTTTTTTACAAGCTCTTCAATTTCTTTGTCCCGTGAATGCTTTCTGCTGCTGTGCTTTTCTTTATAACTTCTTATCTTTATCATCAATATAACTATCCATAGAAACCCATGGTAGATTGACATGGTCAGACTCGATAAAAGAGCTTTCATGATTCCTCTCTTCTGTTTGATCATGGATGTGTCATTTCAAACAGTTTTAATATTTACGTTTCAAAATGAACCAATTAGATTGAGTTTTTGATTCGAAGCAAAAGCATTGAAATCTAAACTATAAAAATTGGATTGATATGCTGCATGAAACTGATTTAATTAAATAACTGTTATTCTAAAGGCTGATTCACAAAAAAATTAAATCTTGCAAATGCCAAGGTAAATTAGCCGTTAATTAATTAAATAATTCTTACCCTTAGGATCAATTCACAAGTAAATTAAATCTTGAAAATACTGAAATTGATTAGCTGTGATTTAATTAAATAATTGTTTTTCTAAGGATCCACAAGTAAATTAAATCTTGCAAATGCCAGAGTAAATTGGCCGTGAATTAATTAAATAACCGTTATTCTAAAGAAAGTTAAAATCTAGCCAAACCAATGGCAATGTATTCTTCCGCTGTTGTTTAGCTCTTGTTAATATAACCCTCGTCAAAAGTTGATTTGCTATATTTCATTAAGAAGCTTAAATCATAAGATTTTTCTCAAATCAAGCGTAATATTATCAAAAGATTTCTATGGAGCTTGAGACTGGATTTTAGGTATTAAATTCAACGAATATTTTATTTTGAGAAAATTTAAGATGATTTGCTTGAAGAATATTTTTTGAATTCTTTTATTTTCAGTTCTCGCATTTCTTCTGTAATCGAACAAGTTGGCTGTCTCAAGAGATTCTTCGATCCGTTCCTCTCTTGGCTTGAGATTACAAGTTGGCTGTCTCAAGAGCTTCTTCGATTTGTTCCTCTCCCGGCTTGAGATTACAAGTCAGCTGTGCCATGATTGATATAAAACAGGTATTCGTCCGCATTCCGTGCTGAGAATATATCAATTTCCTCGCAGGTTTTAGAAAGTATTTATTTGCTAATAAATCTTGGAAATAATATATTTTAAATTGGTGAAAATTCTATAAATCTTTGAATTAGAGAATTGAAAAATAGTTCTAAAATTCCCTAGTTTTTACATTTAAATTTTTTAAAATAAAAATTTTGCCCAGAAATGATAAATATCGATAGAAACTCCAATGACCCGTTCTTCAGATACAAAATGCCTCCAATTCAAACTTCTTTCGAGTCTAACAAGACTATCCTCAATAATCTTGATGCCGTGGCCAAGTCACTGTACAGAGAGCCATTCCACATCCTCAAGTACGTGGCTAGTATAATCGGCTGCAACTGCATCTCTGACAACAACAGATACGCTCTCAATGGCAGCTTCGATTCCAAGAAGATTCAGGGGATTATCTATGATTTTATTGATATTTTCGTTCTGTGCAAAGTTTGTAGGAATCCAGAGACTAAGTTCATTCATGACGGGTTTCTACGCAGATCCTGTGCATCCTGCGGTGCGATTGAGCCCCAGGATAGTTCTAAGATCAACACTCTCATATTGAAAGATATTAATAAAGCTTCCAATACGGACACTAAGTATGATGATAGCAATGCCAACAATATATCAATCCTTATAAAAGACGAAAATGACAACTCGGGTAGAATATACGAGATATACAAGCAGGAAGGCAAGAACTTGGGCGATCTATTCTGCGAGTATTTCAAACCCAGTTTTATCAAGCAGCTTTCTAAAATTCTAAAGGAAGAGAAATTGCAAGAGGTGCTGGAATGCATAGAAAGAATGGTTGAGGAAAACAAAAAGGAGGAAAAGATAGGAAGCTTCTTAAAGAGCCTATGCAAGCTAGGATACTCAATTGATGAAATTGAAGAGTACTTTTCAGCACCAAAGAAAGGAAAGAAAAGAAATCCGCTCATCAAGAAAAATGTAGAATTTTTCCTTAATGAAAATGTATAAATTAAATAATTTTAATATGGGTTTGTATTATAACTTTCTAAATTATGTTTTAATATAGGTTTATATATTTCTAAATTATGTTTTAATAAAGGTTTGTATATTTCTAAGTTATGCTTTAATAAAGGTTTGTACAATAACTTTCTAAATCATGTATGCGTAATAGGAGAACTGGCTATGTGCTCTAAGCTATATATAATTTATGGTGGTTTCAGTATTTCTATATAGGTGCTTCATCTGGCCAAAGAACCTGAGATAATTATGTATTCAAATGTTGACGCCTATGCTGAGAAGCTTGAAATATAGGCGAGCCATTATTAAATAAATTGCCCCCTATGCTTTCTAATATACCTACGTCTCAACAAAATGTATTCATCTATTATTTCTTATTTAAATCTCCCCTATGTTTTCTAATATATCTATGTCTCAACAAAATGTATTCATCTATTATTTCTTATTTAAATCCCCCTATGTTTTCTAATATACCTACGTCTCAACAAAATGTATTCATCTATTATTTCTTATTTAAATCCCCCCTATGTTTTCTAATATATCTACGTTTCAACAAAATATTTTCATAATATAAATTGCTGGATATTAATTTACAAAAGTGTTCATATATTTGTTAATCAAATTTTCTTTTTATTCTTAAATTAACTATATTTCGAAATATATCATTTTGTACTTCAGAAAATTATTACTTAAAAGGTTATGCAGGATTCAGTTTTGTTTCTTTGGAGCATCATACAAATTAAAATTTTCTAATAGATTTCTTGTGTTTTAATTAACTATATTTCCGAATCATTGCCATTTTAAATTGTCTTCGGAAATTTTGTTGGATGCAGCGGGATCCGCTGATTCAATATACTCTAAATCAAAGCAACTGCTGATCTGATAAATTAATTGACTAATTAAAGAGGTTTAATATTCATCTCAACTAATTTAACCTAGATTTTCCAGACTAAATATATCTGAATAGAAATCCTCGATTGGTGGAATCAAAAGCTGAAAATATTCCAGGGGTTTAAATACTAAAATGGGTATTGGATCAGCAAATTTTAATAAGCCAGTTTATATTATTAAGCATACACCCATTACGGATACTGAATAAAATAATAGAAAGCATTTCATTCGATCGAAAGGATGAACTCGATTGAGAGGTATCTGAGGCGGCAATGAGGTCATGTATGAAAGAACAAGGAGTACCTAAATGACTCAAGAAACAACAAAATATATATTAATGCATAAATAAATAATTTATATCATATGATTTATCGACGAAGCGTTAGAAACAAAGGATAGAAAATGCTATTTAACCAGCAGGCTAGACAGGCCAGATGTGAGGAACTAAAAGGCAATTAATCATCAAATATATTATCATCTATTGAACCAGCAGGCTAGACAGGCCAGATGTGAGGAACTAAAATGCAATTAATCCTCAAATATATTATCATCTATTGAACCAGCAGGCTAGACAGGCCAGA